>JAINVK010000338.1:0-34768 GCA_030068075.1 Paguma larvata
GGCATTACCACAGTGTTGGTTCACAGAGTGGAGTGTATGGCACTTTGCTGCTAGGTCTGTACATTCGGTTTGACACAATGCTTACTTACTGCAGCAAGAGTTTAGTTCAATGAGGTAATCACCAATGTGTGGTTTCACAGTGTGGAGTATATGGCACTTTGCTGCCAGTTTTGAGCACTCAGTTTGTCACACTGCTAACTTACTGAAACAAGATGTTTGTTGATTGGGACGTTACCCACAGCGTTGTTTTACATAGTTGAATGTATGGCACTTCGCTCCAAGATCTGTGCGTTGGATTCCACACGCTGCTAACTTACTGAAACATGATGTCAGAGGAAGGACGCCTTCCACAGTGTTGTTTCATACAGTTGAGTATATGACACCTCACTGCTAGGTCTGCGCATTCGGTTTCACACAATGGTAACTTACTGAAACAAGATGTTAGTGCAATGAGGCATTCCCCACAGTGTTGTTTCACAGAGTGGAGTGTATGGCACTTTGCTGCTAGTTCTGGGCATTCAGTTCCTCACACTGCTAACTTGTTGAAACAAGATGTTAGTTGAATGAGGCATTCCGCACGGTGTTGTTTCATAGTGCAATTATCTCCTAGCCATGCGTACTGGATTCTCACACTGCTAACTTACTGAAAGAGAACGTTAGTCGAATGAGGCATTCCCCTCAGTGCTGTTCCACACAATTGAGCGCATTGCCCTTCGCTGCTAGGTCTGCGCTTTCAATTTCATAGATTGCTAACTTACTGAAACAAGAGAATAGTTGAAAGAGGCATTCCCCACAGTGTTGCTTCACAGGCTGGAGTGTATGGCACCTCGCTACTAGTTCTGCGCATTCAGTTTCAATCACTGCTAACTTTCGGTAACAAGATATTAGGTGAAGCAGCCATGCCCCACAGTGTTGTTTCTCAGAGTTGAGTGTACGGCACTTCACTGCCAGGTCTGTGCATTCAGTTTCACACACTGCTAACTTGCTGAAACAAGATGTTAGTTGAAGGAGACCTTCCGCACGGTGTTGTTTCAAAGAGTTAAGTGAATTGCACTTCACTCGAAGTTCTGCGCATTGGAATCCATACACTGCTGACTTACGGAAACAAGATGTCAGTGAAAGGAGGCATTCCCCACAATATTGTTTCAAAGAGTTGAGTGTATGGCACCTCGCTACTGGTTTGCACGTTTGATATCCCGCACTACTAACTTGCTGAAACAAGATGTTCCGTGAAGTCGGTTTTCTCCACAGTATTCCATCCCAGAGTTGAGTATATTGCACTTCGCTTCTAGTTCTGTGCATTGGATTCCATACACTGCTCACTCACTGAAACGAGAAGTGAGTAGAATGAGATACTCCCTACAATGTTATTTCACAGAGTGGAGAATACGGCATTCATTGCTAGTTCTGCGTTTTGGATTCCATACACTGCTCAGCTACTGGAACAAGATGTTAGCTGAAGGAGGCATTCCCCACCGTGTAATTTCACAGAGTTCAGTTTTTGGCACTTCACTGCTAGTTCTGCACATTCACTTCCACACACTGCTAACATGCTGAAACAAGGTGTTAGTTGATTGAGGCATTCCCCACAGTGTTATTTTACATAGTCGAGGGTATGGCACTTCGCTCCAAGATCTGAGATTTGGATTCCACACACTGCTAACTTGCTGAAACAAGATCTTAGTTGAAGGAGGCCTTCCGCACTGTGTTGTTTCAGAGTTAAGTGAATTGCACTTCGCTCCAAGTTCTGCGCATTGGAATCCATACACTGCTGACTTACGGAAACAAGATGTCAGTGAAAGGAGGTATTCCCCACAATACTATTTCAAAGAGTTGAGTGCATGACACCTCGCTGTTGGTTCTGCGCGTTTGATATCCTGCACTAACTTGCTGAAACAAGATGTTCAGTGAAGTTGGTTCATTCTGCGCTTTGGATTCCATACACTGCTCAGCTACTGTAACAAGATGTTAGCTGAAGGAGGCATTCCCCACCGTGTATTTTCACAGAGTTCAGTATATGGCACTTCACTGCTAGTTCTACTCATTCCGCTCCACACACTGCTAACTTACCGAAACAAGATGTTAGTGTTTTTTCACAGAGCTGAGTGTATGGCCCTTCGCTCCAAGACCTGCGCACATGCCACACATGCTAACTTACTGAAACAGAACGTTAGTCGAATGAAGCATTCCTCACAGTGACGTTTCATAGAATTGAGTTTATGGCACTTGGCTGGTAGGTCTGCGCATTCAGTTTCACACAATGCTAACTTACTGAAACAAGGTGTTAGTTCAATGAGGCATTCCCCACAGTGTTGTTTCACAAAGTGGAGTCAATGGCATCTCGCTGCTAGTTCAGCGCATTCAGTTGAACACAGTGAAAACTTACTGAAACAAGATATTAGTTGAAGGAGCCACTCCCCACAGTGTTGTTTCACAGAGTTGACTGTATGGCACATCCCTGCGAGGTCTGCGCATTCAGTTACACACAATGCTAACTTACTGAATCAAGGGGTTAGTTCAATGAGCCATTCCCCACAGTGTTGTTTCAAAGAGTGAAGCGGATGGTACCTCGCTACTAGTTCTGCGCAATCAATTTCACACATTGATAACTTACTGAAACAAGATATTAGTTGAAGCAGCCATTCGCTACAGTGTTGTTTCACAGAGATGAGTGCATAGGGTTTTGCTCCTAATTCTGCTCACTGGAATCCACACCTTCTTAATTTACAGAAAAAGATTTTAGTTGAAAGAGGCATTCCCCACCATGTTGTTTCACAGCCTGGAGCATATGGCGCTTAGCTGCCTTTTCTGCACATTCAATTTCACACACTGATAACTTACTGAAACAAGATATTGGTTGAAGGAGGCATTCCCCACCGTGTTGCTTCACAGATTGGAGCGTATGGCACTTGGCTGCTGGTTCTGTGCATTTACTTCCTGACACTGCTCACTTGCTGAAACAAGATGTTAGTTGATTCACAGAGTTGAGTACACAGCACTTCGCTGCAAGTTCTTTGCATGGGAATCCACAACCTCTTAATAAAATAAGATTTTAGTTGATTGAGGCATTCCCCACAGGGTTTTTTCACAGCCTGGAGCGTATGGCACTTTGCTGCTTGTTCTGCGCATTCAGTTCCTCACACTGCTAACTTACTGAAACTACATGTTACGCAAAAGTAGCATTTTCCACAGTGTTTCTCCACAGAGTTGAGTGTGTGGCACTTCTCTGCGAGGTGCGCATTCAGTTTCTCACAATGCTAATTTACCGGAACAAGAGGTTAGTTCAATGAGGCACTCCCCACAGTGTTGCTTCACAGAGTGAAGCGTATGGCACCTCGCTGTTACTTCTGCACATTTAATTTCCCACACTGGTACCTTACTGAAACAAGATATTAGTTGAAGGAGGCTTTCCCCACAGGGTTGTTTCACAGGTTGGACCGTATGGCAATTTATGCTAGTTCTGTGCATTCAGTTCCTCACAGGGCTAACTTCCTGAAACAAGACATTAGATGTTTGAGGAATTCCCTACAGTTTCCATACCCAGAGTTGAGACTATGGCATTTCGCTGCTGGTTCCGCGTGTTCAGTTCCTCACATGCTAACTTAGTGAAACTAGATGTTAGTTGAAAGAGGCATTTCCCACAGTGTTGTCTCACAGAGTTGACTCTATGACACCTCGCTGCGAGGTCTGCGCATTCAGTTTCACACAATGCTAACTTACTGAAACAAGGGGTTAGTTCAATGAGGCATTCCCCACAGTCCTGTTTCACAGAATGGCATCTCGCTGCTAGATCCGCGCATTCAGTTTCACACACTGAAAACTTACTGAAACAACATTATAGTTGGTTGAGGCATTCCCCACAGTGTTGTTTCACAGCCTGGAGCGTATAGCACTTCACTTCAATTTCACACACTGATAACTACTGAAACAAGATATTAGTTGAAGGAGGCATTCCCCACAGTGTTGCTTCACAGATTGGAGCGTATGGCACTTCTCTGCTAGCTCTGTGCATTCAGTTCCTGACACTGCTCTCCTGTTGAAACAAGATGTTAGCTGATTGAGGCTGTCCGCACCATGTTGTTTCACAAAGTTGAGTCCATAGCACTTCGCTGCTAGTTCTGCGCGTTCTGTTCCTCACACTGCTGACTTACTGAAAGTAGATGTCAGTTGATTGAGACTTTCCCCACCATGTTGTTTCACAGAGTTGAGTGCATAATAGCACTTAGTTGCTAGTTCTGCGCAAGGGAATCCACACCCTCTCAACTTACTGAAACAAGATGCTAGTTGAATTAGGCATTCCCCACAGTGTTGTTTCACTGTGTGGAGTGTCTGGCACTTCGCTGCTAGTTTTGGGCACTCAGTTCCTCACACTGCTAACTTGCAGAAACAAGATGTTCATTGATTGAGGCTTTCCCCACTGCATTGTTTCACAGCCTGGAGCCTACGGCACTTCGCTGCTAGTTCTACGCTCCAATTTCACAGACTGTTAACTTCCTGAAACAAAATATTAGTTCAAGGAGGCATTCCCCACAGTGTTGTTTCCCAGAGCTGAAAATAAGGCAATTCCCACATAGGATTCCATACAATGCTCACTTACTGAAACAAGTTGTTAGTTAATGGAGGCATTCACCACTGTGTTGTTTCACAGAGTGGAGCGTATGGCACTTCGCGGCTCGTTCTGCACATTCAGTTTCACACACCGATAACTTACTGAAAGAAGGTATTAGTTGAAGGAGGCATTCCCCATAGTTATGTTTGACAGAGATGAGTGCATAGCACTTTGCTCCCAGTTCTGCTCATGGGAATCCACACATTCTTAACTTACTAAAACAAGATGTTAGTTGAATTAGGCATTCCCCACAGTGTTGTTTCACAGAGTGGAGCGTATGGCACTTTGCTCCTAGTTCTGTGCATTCAGTCCCTCACGCTGCAAACTTAGTGAAACAAGAAGTTACTTGAAAGAGGCACTCCGCACAGTTTATTTCACAGTGTTCAGTACCTGGCACCTCGCTGCCTGTTCTGTGTTATATTTATTACACACTGCTAACTTGCTGAAACAAGCTGTTCGTTGCAGGAGGCCTTCTGCACTGCGTTGTTTCACAGAGTTGAGTGTATGGCACTTCAATCCAAGATCTGTTCATTGGATTCCACACGCTGCTAACTTACTGAAACATGCTGTTAGAGGAATGAGGCCTTCCACACAGTGTTGTACACAGTGTACAAAAGTAGCATTTCAGTGCCGTATACTCAATCCTGTGAAACAACACTGTGTGGAAAGCCTCATTATTCTAACATCTTGTTTCAG
The DNA here is from genome assembly GCA_030068075.1 of Paguma larvata. Lineage (NCBI taxonomy): Eukaryota > Metazoa > Chordata > Mammalia > Carnivora > Viverridae > Paguma > Paguma larvata. The sequence continues at coordinate 5,306 of JAINVK010000338.1, forward strand.
TATTTTAGCAGCGTATGGAATCCAAAGCACAGATCTTGGAGCGAAGTGCCATACACTAAACTCTGTGAAACAACGCAGTGCAGAAGGCAGCCTTCAACCAGCAACTTGTTTCAGCAAGTTAGCGGTGTGTGATATAAATTGCGCAGAGCTAGCAGGGAGGTGCCATCCACGCAACTCTGTGAAAAAACCCTGTGGGTTTTCCTCCCTCAGCTAACATCTTGGTTCACCACGATAGCAGTGTGAGGAATTGAATGCGAAGAAGCAGCAGCAAAGTGCCATACACTCAACTCTGTGAAATAACACGGAGAGGGATGCCTCCTTCAACTAATATCTTGTTTCAGTAAGTTGGCAGTGTGCAGTAACCAATGCGCAGAACTGAGAGCAAAGTGCAATCCACTTAACTCTTGGAAACAACACTGTGCAGAAGGCCTCCTTCAAATAACATCTTGTTTCAGCAAGTTAGCAGTGTGTGATATAAAATGCGCAGAACGAGCAGCGAGGTTCCATATAGCAAACTCTGTGAAACAGAACAGTGGGGAATAACTCCTTCAACTAGCATCCTGTTTCACTAAGTGAGCACTGTGTGGATCCAACGCACAGAACTCTAGGCTAAATGCCATACACTCAGCGCTATGAAAGAACACTGTGGAGAAGGCCTCTTTCAACTAACATCTTGTTAGCAAGTTAGCAGTGTGTGAAACTGTATGCGCAGACCTGGCAGCGAAGTGCCGTACACTCAACTCTGAGGAACAACACTGTGGGGTATGGCTCCTTCAACTAATATCTTGTTACAGCAAGGTAGCAGTGAGAGGAACTGAATGCGCAGAACTAGCAGCGAAGTGCCATACGCTCCACTCTGTGAAGCATCACAGTGGGGAATGCCTAATTCAACTAACATCTTGTTTTAGTAAGTTAAGAGTGTGTGGATTCCCATGAGCAGAACTAGGAGCAAAGTGCTATGCACTCATCTCTGTCAAACATAACTATGGGGAATGCCTCCGTCAACTAATTCCTTATTCAGTAAGTTATCAGTATGTGAAATTCAATGCGCAGAACTAGAAGCAAGGTGCCATACGCTCAACTCTGTGGATCGACACTGTGTGCAAAGCCTCATTCTTCTAACATATTTCAGTATTTTAGCAGTGTGTGAAATTAAATGAGCAGAACCAGCAGCGAGGTGACATACACTCCACTCTGTGAAACAACACAGTGGTGAATGCCTCCATTAACTAACATCTTGTTTCAGTAAGTTAGCATTGTATGGAATCTTAGGCGCGAAGTGCCATACATTCAACTCTGTGAAACAACACTGTGGGGAATGCCTCCATTAACTAACATCGTTTCAGTATTTTAGCAGCGTATGGAATCAACGCACAGATCTTGGAGCGAATTGTGAAACAACGCAGTGCCGAAGGCCTCCTTCAACCAACAACTTGTTTCAGCAAGTTAGCAGTGTGTGACATAAAATGCGCAGAACGAGCAGTGAGGTTCCATATAGTAAATTCTGTGAAACAGAACAGTGGGGGAATACTCCTTCAACTAGCATCTTGTTACACAAAGTGAGCACTGTGTGGAATCCAATGCACAGAACTCTAGGCTAAATGCCATACACTCAGCGCTATGAAAGAACACTGTGGAGAAGGCCTCTTTTAACTAACATCTTGTTACAGCAAGGTAGCAGTGTGTGAAACTGAATGCGCAGACCTGGCAGCCAAGTGCCGTACACACAACTCTGAGAAACAACACTGTGGGGCATGGCTCCTTCAACTAATATCTTGTTACAGCAAGGTAGCAGTGTGTGAAACTGAATGTGCAGAACTAGCAGCGAGGTGCCATAGGCTCCAGCCTGTGAAACAACACTCTGGGGAATGCCTCTTTCAACTATCCACTTGTTTCAGTAAGTTAGCAATCTATGAAATTGAAAGTGCAGACCTCACAACGAAGTGCAATGTGCTCAATTGTGTGAAACAGTACTGAGGGGAATGCCTCATTCGACTAACGTTCTCTTTCAGTAAGTTAGCAGTGTGGGAATCCAACACGCAGGGCTTGGAGCTAATTGCACTTACTCAACTCTATGAAACAACATGGTGCGGAATGCCTCATTCAACTAACATCTTGTTTCAACAAGTTAGCAGTGTGAGGAATTGAATGCCCAGAACTAGCAGCAAAGTGCCATACACTCCACTCTGTGAAACAACACTGTGGGGAATGCTTAATTCAACGAATATATTGTTTCAGTAAGTTAAGAGTGTGTGGATTCCCGTGCACAGAACTAGCAACGAAGTGCTATGTACTCAAGTGTCAGAAAAGACACTGAGGGGAATGCCTCAACCTAATAACATCTTATTTCAGCAAGTTAGCAGTGTGAGGAACTGAATGCGCAGAACAAGCAGCAGAGTGCCATAAGCTCCAGGCTGTGAAACAACCCTGTGGGGAATGCCTCGATCAACTAAAATCTGGTTTCAGCAAGTTAGCAGTGTGAGCACCTGAATGCGCAGAACTAGCAGCAAAGCGCCACACACTCCACTCTGTGAAACAACACTGTTGGAAATGCCTAATTCCACTAACATCTTGTTTTAGTAAGTTAAGAAGGTGTGGATTCCCATGCACAGAACTTGCAGCGAAGTGCTATGGACTCAACTGTGTGAATCAACACGGTGGGGAATGCCTCAATCAACTAACATCTTGTTTCAGCAAGTGAGCAGTGTCAGGAAGTGAATGCACAGAACCAGCAGCCAAGTGCCATACGCTCCAATCTGTGAAGCAACACTGTGGGGAATGCCTCCTTCAACTAATATCTTGTTTCAGTAAGTTATCAGTGTGTGAAATTGAATGTGCAGAAATAGTAGCGAGGTTCCATACACTTCCCTCTTTGAAACAACACTGTGGGAAATGGCTCATTGATCTAACCCATTATTTCAGTAAGGTAGCATTGCATAAAACTGGATGCGCAGACCTCGCAGTGATGTGCCATACAGTCAACTATGTGAAACAACAGTGTGGGGAATGCCTCCTTCAACTAATATCTTGTTTCAGTAATTTGCCAGTGTGTGAAATTCAATGCGCAGAAGCGGTAGCGAGGTGCCATATGCTTCACTCTGTGAAGCAACACTGTGGGGAGTGCCTCATTGAACTAACCTCTTGTTCCGGTAAATTAGCATTGTGAGAAACTGAATGCGCAGACCTCGCAGAGAAGTGCCACACACTCAAATCTGAAGCAACACTGTGGAAAATGCCTCTTTCGTGTAACATGTAGTTTCAGTAAGTTAGCAGTGTGAGGAACTGAATGTGCAGAACAAGCAGCAAAGTGCCATACACTCCAGGCTGTAAAACAACCCTGTGGGGAATGCCTCAATCAACTAAAATCTTGTTTGAGCAAGTTAACAGTGTGAGGAACTGAAGGCGCACAACTAGCAGCAAAGTGCCATAGGCTCAAGGCTTTGAAACAGCCTTGTGGGGAATGCCTCAATCAACTAACATCTTGTTTCAGCAAGTTAGCAGTGTGAGCACCTGAATGCGCAGAACTAGCAGCAAAGTGCCACACCCTCCACTCTGTGAAACAACACTGTTGGGAATGTCTAATACCACTAACATCTTGTTTTAGTAAGTTAAGAAGGTGTGGATTCCCATGCACAGAACTTGCAGCGAAGTGCTATGGACTCAACTCTGTGAATCAACACGGTGGGGAATGCCTCAATCAACTAACATCTTGTTTCAGCATGTTAGCAGTGTCAGGAAGTGAATGCACAGAATGAGCAGCCAAGTGCCATACGCTCCGATCTGTGAAGAAACACTGTGGGGAATGTCTCCTTCAACTAATATCTTGTTTCAGTAACTTATCAATGTGTGTAATTGAATGCGTAGAGCTAGTAGCGAGGTACCATATGCTTCACTCTTTGAAATAACACTGTGGGGAATGGCTCATTGAACTAATATCTTGTTTCTGTAAGTTTTCAGTGTGTGCAACTGAATGCGCAGAACTAGCAGCAAGAGGCCATTGACTCCACTTTGTGAAACAACACTGAGGGGAATGCCTCAATGAACTAACACCTTGTTTCAGTAAGTTAGCATTGTGTGAAACTGAATGCGCAGACCTCACAGTGATGTGCCATACAGTCAACTCTGAGAAACAACACTGTGGGGAATGGCCCCTTCAACTAATATCTTGTTTCAGTAAGTTTTCTGTGTGTGCAACTGAATACGCAGAAGTAGCAGAGGGATGCCATTGACTCCACTTTGTGAAACAGCACTGTGGGGAATGCCTAATTGAAATAACACCTTGTTTCAGTAAGTTAGCATTGTGTGAAACTGAATGTACAGACCTTGCAGCGAAGTGTCATACAGTCAACTCTGTGAGTCAACACTGTGGGGAATGCCTCTTTCAACTAACATCTAGTTTCACTAAGTTAGCAGTGTGAGGAACTGAACACGCGGAACCAGCAGCGAAGTGCCATAATCTCAACTCTGTGAATGGACACTGTGGGGAATGCCTCAATCATCTAATGTCTTGTTTCAGGAAGTTAGCCCTGTGAGTAACTGATTGCACAGAACTAGCATAAATTGCCATACGGTCCACCCTGTGAAACAACACTGTGGGGAATGCCTCCTTCAACTAATATTTTTTTCGAGTAAGTTACCAGTGTGTGAAAGTAAATGCACAGAAGTAGTAGCGAGGTGCCATACACTTCACTCTGTGAAGCAACACTGTGGGGAGTGCATCATTGAACTAACCTCTCATTCCGGTAAATTAGCATTGTGAGAAACTGAACGCGCAGACCTCGCAGAGAAGTGCCACACACTCAACTCTGTGAAACAGCACTGTGGAAAAGGCCTCTTTCGCGTAACATGTAGTTTCAGTAAGTTAGCAGTGTGAGGAACTGAATGCGCAGAACAAGCAGCAGAGTGCCATAAGCTCCAGGCTGTGAAACAACCCTGTGGGGAATGCCTCGATCAACTAAAATCTGGTTTCAGCAAGTTAGCAGTGTGAGCACTTGAATGCGCAGAACTAGCAGCAAAGCGCCACACACTCCACTCTGTGAAACAACACTGTTGGGAATGCCTAATTCCACTAACATCTTGTTTTAGTAAGTTAAGAAGGTGTGGATTCCCATGCACAGAACTTGCAGCGAAGTGCTATGGACTCAACTGTGTGAATCAACATGGTGGGGAATGCCTCAATCAACTAACATCTTGTTTCAGCAAGTGAGCAGTGTCAGGAAGTGAATGCACAGAACCAGCAGCCAAGTGCCATACGCTCCAATCTGTGAAGAAACACGGTAGGGAATGCTTCCTTCAACAAATATCTTGTTTCAGTAAGTTAGCAGTGTGAGCACCTGAATGCGCAGAACTAGCAGAAAAGCGCCACACCCTCCACTCTGTGAAACAACACTGTTGGGAATGCCTAATTCCACTAACATCTTGTTTTACTAAGTTATCAATGTGTGTAATTGAATGCGCAGAACTAATAGCGAGGTACCATACACTTCACTCTGGGGAAGTAACACTGTGGGGAATGGCTCATTGAACTAATATCTTGTTTCAGTAAGTTTTCAGTGTGTGCAACTGAATGCGCAGAACTAGCAGCAAGATGCCATTGACTCCACTTTGTGAAACAACACTGTGAGAATGCCTCAATGAACTAACACTTGTTTCAGTAAGTTAGCATTGTGTGAAACTGAATGCGCAGTCCTCGCAGTGATGTGCCATACAGTCAACTCTGAGAAACAACACTGTGGGGAATGGCCCCTTCAACTAATATCTTGTTTCAGTAAATTTTCTGTGTGTGCAACTGAATGCGCAGAACTAGCAGAGAGATGCCATTGACTCCACCTTGTGAATCAACACTGTGGGAAATGCCTCATTGAACTAACACCTTGTTTCAGTAAGTTAGCAGTGTGTGGAATGGAATGAGTAGAACTAGCAGTGAAGTGCCATATACTGAACTCTGAAATTACAAGGTGGGGAATGCCTCCTTCAGCTAACATCTTGTTCCAGTAGCTGAGCAGTGTATGGAATCCAAAGCGCAGAACAATGAATGCCGTATTCTCCACTCTGTGAAATAACATTCTAGGGAATATCTTGTTCAACTCACTTCTCGTTTCAGTGAGTGAGCAGTGTATGGAATCCAATGCCCAGAACTAGAAGCGAAGTGCAATATACTCAACTCTGGGATGGAATACTGTGGAGAAAATCGACTTCACCGAGCATCTTGTTTCAGCAAGTTAGTAGTGCGGGATATCAAACGTGCAAAACCAGCAGCGAGGTGCCGTACACTAAATACTTTGAAACAATATTGTGGGGAATACCACAACTCTTTGAAACAAGAGGTTCAGTAAGTCAGCAGTGTATGGATTCCAATGCGCAGAACTTGGAGCGAAGTGCAATTCACTTAACTCTTTGAAACAACACCGTACGGAAGGCCTCCTTCAACTAACATCTTGTTTCAGTAAGTGAGCAGTGTTTGGAATCCAAAGCGCAGAACTAGGAGCGATGGTCTACCACACAGTCAACTCTGTGGAACGACACCATGAGGAATGCGTCATTCAACTAACATCTTGGTTCAGGAAGTGAGGAGTGTTTTGAATCCCATTTGCAGAACTAGGAGCGGAGTGCAATGCACTCAATTGTGTCAAACAACACCGTTGGGAATGCATCAATCAACTGACATCTTGTTTCAGTGAGTGAGTAGTTTATTGAATCCCATACATCCCATGCCCAGCACTAGGAGCGTAGTGCAGTACACTGAACTTATTGAAACAACAATGTTCAGAACACATTATTGAACAAACATCTCGTTTCAGTAGGTCAGAAGTGTTGTATCTCATGCGCAGAAATACAAGCTAACTGCAATGCACTCCATTCCGGTAACCAACACTGCGGGGTGTGCATCATTCAATCAACATCTTCTTTCAGTAAGTTCAATTCCAGGCACAGAACTAGGAGCGAAGTGCCATACACTCAACTCTGTGAAACAACAGTGATGGGAAAGTATCATTCAACTGGCATCTGGTTTCAGTAAGTTAGTGGTGTATTGAATCCCATGCGCCGAACAAGGAGCTAAGTGCCGTGCACTCAAATGTGTGAATCAAGACCATGGGGAATGCATCATTCAAGTAACATCTTCCTTCATTAAGTTACTAGTGTGTTGAATCCTTTCCAGAGAACTAGGAGCGAAGTGAAATGCACTCAACTCTGCAAAACCACACTGTGGGGAATGCATGATTCACTAACATCTTGGCTCAGTAAGTGAGGAGTGTTTTGAATACCATGCGCAGAACTAGGACCGAAGTGCCATACACTCAATCTGTGAAATAACACTGTGGGGCATGCATCATTCAACTGACACCTTGTTCAGTAAGTTAGTGGTGTATTGGATCCCAGGCCCAGAACTAGAAGCGAGCGTCAATACACTGAAATCGTGAAACAACACTGTGCAGAACATATCTTTGAACTAACATCTCGTTTCAGTCAGTTAGTAGTGTGTTGAATTCCATGAGCAGAACTAGGAGCAGAGTGCCATACATTCCACTCTATGAAAAAACACGGAGGGGAATGCATCATTCAACTGACATCCTTGTTTCAGTAAGTTAGTAGTTTGTTGAATCCCATGCACAGAACTAGGAACAACGTGTCATACACTCCACTCTGTGAAACCACACTGTGATCATCATTCGACTACCCTCATGTGTCACTGGGTAAAGAGTTTTTAAACCCCCGGCAAGGACTAAGGGAAGGGCCATATTCTCAACTCTGTTAATCAACATTGTGGAGATTGCATCATTCAACTAACATCTTGATTCCCTAAAATGGGTGTGTTTGAAAACGTGTGCCCGGATCTGGGAGGGAAGTACCATGTACTCGTTTTGTCAAAGAACACGGTGGGCAATGCTTCATTCATCTAACATCTTGGTTCGCTGTGTTAGTCGTGTTTGAAATCCAGGAAGGAAGGGTCCTCTTCTAAGGGCCAGATTGCCAGCAGCTGGTGCTGGGCCTCCCTTCTGCATATTTCACTTCCTCCAAAGTCTCTAGGACTCCAGCCGTCCTTATCCATCTTAACACATCTTTAATCTCTTGCAAAAACAAGGTTCTTTCTCCTATCCATCTCGGTCAGGGTCTCAAGAGTCCTATCATCTGCTTTCCACCTGGGGGTCTGGTCCAGTCCTTGTGATCTGGGAGAGGTTTGGCCACAGGGCTCCTTCTTCATTAACTCCCTGGGTTCAAAAGGAGGTGGCCATTCAGATGCCAAGGGCATTGGAAGGCAACCAGCAGAGGTTGTTTGGGGTGCAACCGGGCAGAGATTTGGGCAGGGAGCTGGCCTCCTTCTGGGCCGAGGGCAAATGAAGCCAGGCATCTTCTTTCCAAGTGGATCCCCATTCCCACTGGAAATGTCGCGCTTTAGCCCATCTGGTGCCCGTATGTTTCCCCTTTCTGTATTTCTCACCATTTATGTTTGTCTCTCTTAGGACCTCTGGAGCCATCACTCACGCAGCTGGCATCGCTGGGTAGGCTGCTAAATCCCCCTCTGCTCCTGTGTTCAGTGAGGGCACTCAGGCTCTGCTCTACCAACGGAAAGATGACACAGGAAAGATGTCCCTGTGTGCCTGGTGCTTGGCCTGCTCTGCTCTGGAGCGTGAAGGGGACCCTGATTGGCTCCCTGACCTGGATGATTGCTTTCCTTCATTCTGGGATGCACCCGGATTGCACATGGGCAGTAGGAATGAGGAGGGGGTCGGCATTGGAAGAGCCTTTGCCAGGAATTAGGGAACCAAGCCCTTGTTGCAGGTTCCTGAGCAAGAGCCCTCCAAAGCTAGTAGCTCCAGCTCCAGCACTGCTGGCTCCCTCGACTGATGGGAAAAGTGGCAGGGAGAGACCAAGCCAGAAATAGAGCCTCCTCAAGAAAGAAGGCAGGCTTCCTGCTCACAGAGCTCCCACGTAGAATCCTTCAGAATGCTCTTTTGGCCTTAGCCCACAGGACGCTCTTATTCGCAATACAAGCTGGTTGATAGGAGAGAGCACTGGATACTTCATTCTCAACTTTCTCCAAGTCATTTGTGATGAAGAACTCTGGCAGGCAATGGTGTGTCTGCATTGCCACCCCTGAGCCCTTTTGAGGAAAGACAGTTTGCATGGAAACTCTTCTGAGACAGTGTCTCAGCCTGGGGCTTTGGTGGTGTTTTTGTGATGGTGATAGAGGTGTTGCATTTGTCCCCTCTGAATTTAGTTTCAGAATGATGTGGCCCTCCCCAAACCCAAGGTGTGTGCAGGCAGCCAGGGAGAATGCTTGTGGGTAGACTAAGCCAGAGGTTCGAGGTGGATGAATCCCGCCTCCTGCGTGGGACAAGGGGAAAGAAGAGTCGTGGTCTCCTTCCCCGGCTTCCCCCATGGCAATCTGAATGCACAGCTTGACTCACCTTACTGTCATTTCTCTACCATTGCTGCTCTCTGAACTTGGTCTCAGTTCACACGCGGAGACCCTGTGTCTGTCCCCTGCACCAACCAACGTCCCTGGAGAGGAGGTGAGTCCCAAGCCCTTCCTGAGCCAAGGCGGGGCTCGCAGAGGCTGATATCCCAGAGGACAGCTGACCCCCGGTCCCTGAGCTCTTGGTGCTGGTAAGGCCACAGTACCGTGGGAATGAGTAGTCACATGGACCCTGTCCCTAACGGCTGGAGCTACCCTCAATCGGAAGAACAGACAGTCTGTGCATGTGCAGCATGCTCCATGACCTGATCAGGGCACTGAAAGCCTTTAGAATAGATGCTGCGCCAAGGCCTCGTTCCCACCTCCAGACCACTACCTGGAAGGACCCTCTTTGTATCTCAGAACCTCTGCTGCCCCTCTCGATGGATAGGATGGGCAGAAACACACCAGAAGCCAACGTTCCCCTCTATGTCTTAAGGAAGGATGTGGGCCTCTTGCTCACAGGGCTCCACCGAGCATCCTTTGGAACACTCCTGTAGCAAAAGCCCACCAATGGTCCCCGTGATCCCTGAGCCAGCCGGCTTCTGAATACATTGTGCTAGTCAAGTTCATCTCAACATGAAGAACTCTGGGCCTCGGTGGATCCAGTTTCACAGCACAGGTTTATCATCCAGCGAGGAACGTCGTGGGGTCCATACAAACTCAGTCTTTCAGAGTGCTATCTCCGGCTTGCAGATGCCCAAAGGGGACAAGCCCTTATGACTGTGGGAAAGCTGGAGAGAAAGGAGCCCAGGCCTTTTGGTTTCAGGATTGCATGGACATCCAGAGCCCTAGGACATCAAAAGGAGTCCAGTCGAGAGCTGTTTTTGGCCAGGCTGGGCCAGACGTATTAGCGGGGAGCTGGCTTCCTTGCTGGACCTAGGGGAATTGAGAGAAACATCTCCATTGCACGTGGATCACATTCCCATTGCATGGAAATATGGAACGCCCTTTGGTCCTGGCTGACGTCATTCCTGTGCTTCTGACTGCCTCTTCATTCACCCTTAGGTGCCACGGAGCTGGTATTCACCGAACAGGCATTCGGGTTGGGCTTCCAGTGGGAGCTGGGTCCCCTGCTCAGTAACAGCCATGAGCATCGGGTATCCCAAAGAATAGCCTCCTATTCCTGAGTTTGGTGCTTGGCTGTTGGAAGCAAGGGGTGGGGGGTGGGGGCGGGGGGCTGGAGTAGAGACAGCTCATCTCCTTGCTCTGCCTGATTGAGGTGTGTTCCTTCTGAAAAGCAGACAGTTCACACTGGAGCAGTAGGCTCCAGAAGCTGGTCAGCACAGAAAAGGCCTAGACACTAAGAGGGAACCACTTCCCCTCTCCACACTTTGGCCCCACAGCTGAGGGAAGCTCCCAGCTCCCACTTCTCACTGCCTACTCCACTTCATGATGGGAAAAGTCAGAAAAGCAGACCAATTCCCCGGGCTCTCCAGGTCCTTGTGAAAGAAGGCAGATGTGCTGCTGACAAGGCTCCCGCACAGAGACACTAGATGGCGGCGTTGCCTAAGCCATCTGTGTTTCTTTTCCTTCTTCAGGCCAGATTGCCAGCAGCTGATGCTGGGCGCTTCCGTTTCCATTTTTCTTCATTCCAGGTCTGCAGAACTCCTGCCATCCTGAATCATCTGGACACGTGTTTACTCTTGTATAGAAACAGCGTTCTGGTCACAACTGTTACTTCGGCGTACGGGTCTCAAGAGTCCTAACTTCTGCCTTACACCCGCAAGTCTGGTCCAGTCCTTGTGACTGGGGGAGAAGTTTTTTTTCACAGGACTCTGTCTTTGTTAATTCACTGTAATTCAAATATATCTGACCATTCAGAGGCCCAGGGTAATTTGGAGGGGACCGGCGGAAGATGTTTGGTGCAAAGCCTGGGCCAGAGATTTGGGCACTGAGCTGTCCTCCTTCTGGGCCGAGGGCAAATGAAGCCAGGCATCTTCTTTTCCAGGGGATCCCCATTCCCACTGGAAACGTCGAGCTGTGGCCCATCAGGCTCCCATTTCCTTCCCCTTGCGGTTTTTATGAACGCTTTTTTCCCAAACTCCCCATGGAGCCATCACTCAACAGCTGGCACCCCTGGCTAGGCTGCAAACTCTCACTGTGCTCCTGTGCTCAGTGAGAGCTATCAGGCTCTGCTCTACCGAAGAAAAGAAGTCCTTCAGTCCCTAGGTGCTTGGTGCTTGGCCTGCTGTGCTCTGCAGGGTATAGGGGAGCCAGCTTGCCTCACTGACCTGATGAGTGACTGGGGTTTATTCTGTGAAGCAGACAGTTTACACATGGGCAGTATGAACCCGGAGGGGTCAGCACTGGAGGAGCCTTTGGCAGGAATTAGGGAAGCAAGTCCTCGTTGCAGATTCCTGAGCAAGAGTCCTCAGAAGCCAATAGCTACAGCTCAAGCCCTGCTGCCTCCCTCAACAGATGGGAATTGTGGCAGAGATATTACAGTGCAGAAATCACTGGCTCCCAAAGAAGGAATGCAGGCTTCTTGCTGACAGGACTCTCAGGTATAGTTGCTCAGGGGGCTCCTGTGGCAAAGCCCTCAGGCCTTTCTCCTTCCGGATACAGCCCGGTTGATAGGACCCTGAGCTGGGTGCTTCATTCTCAACATGCTTCCAGTCACATGCGTAATGAACAGCTCTGGCACCGTGTGTCTCCACTGCCACCCCTTTGTCCTTTTCACGAAAGATGGTTTGCATGAAGACTATTCCAAGACAGAGTCTTCGAGTAATATGCTCTTTTTTCAGTTTGGGGGTTTTGTGGTGTCCTTGGGATGGTAACAGAGATATTGCATTGAGCCCTTCTCAATTTGGGTTCAGAATGATGTGGGCCTCGCCAAACCTAAGGTACATGAAGGGACCCAGGGAGACTGCTTGTGGGTAGGCTGAGCCAGAGGTTAGTGGTGGAGCCTGCGTCCTGGGTGGGACAAAAGGAAGGGAAGGTAGAGGTCTCCTTCCTCGATTTTCCCCATGCCCCTTTGAATGGATAGCTTTGACTCCCCTTGTAGTCATTCCTCTCCCGTTGCTGAGTTTCTAATTTGCTCTCACATCACACAGTGAGACCATGTGACTCTCCCACACGCAACTGAGTTACGAGAATTGGAAACGAGTTTCCAGTCAGTTCCTGACCCAATGGAGGGCTCTGAGTGTCTGACGTCCCAGAGGACAATTGATTCCCATGTCCCTGAGCTCTTGTTGCTGAAGAGGTTACTATAGCTCTAGTAAATCCTTTCTCTTCTTTGGATATAAGAGTTTCTCTGGAATTATTTTAGAGCCCTTGTGTCAGAGGCATGTCCTGTCCTGTGAAGCTGGGAGTCTGGTGAAATCCTGGTGAGTGTGCAATAGGCTTGGCCACAGGCACCCTGCAGTTGGATTTCAGAATTTGTGGCCATCACCAGGCCTAGAGCATCTGTAGGTGCCTGCTGGAGAATGCTTGTGTGTAGGCTAAACCAGAGGTGTGGGAATGGAGCTGGCCTCCTGTCTGGATCGAGAGTAGGGGAAGAAAGATAACTTTTCTGTTGAGGGACACCAGCCCTTGGGAGGTGCAGAATTTTGGCACTGCTTCTACTCATGCACATCGTAAGGCTGCTTTCCTGGCTAGGTCTCCATTCATGTTCCAGGGGCCATGGCCATATGAATGATGCCAGTTTCCCAGCCAGTTCCTGAGGAAATTGTAGGCATATGGATCTGTCATCCCTGATGAAATCTGAGCACATGGTGTTGCTTAGCTGGCTAGGGTACGCATGAGCATGGGTATTCAGTGGGCCTCCCTCCCCTCGCTAATGGAGATGCCTTGATTTGGAAGAACGGCAGGTTTTCATGTGGGCCGGATGGTCCAGGGTCTGGTCAGCACAGAAAGTACCTTTGGATGATATCCTACACCAAGACTTGCTCCCAAACACTTGCATCATCCGGGACACACCCCTCCTACCGCTAGCTGTCTCACAGCTAACCCATTACTGATGGCAAGGACAGGACACATGCCTAGAGCCAAATCTTTCCCTCTGATTCTGGAGAAAGAATCTCGGAAGGCTCCTTGCTGACAGGGCTTTCAGGTGGAACTACTAGATGGCACTGTTTGCCAAAGACGACAGGCGTTTCTCCTTCCTCAGTCAGTTTGTGAGCTGGGGAGGACGGTGCTAGTCACGGCACTCTGTGCATTATCCCATTCCTTCTGAGGGACAGATCTCTGTGTGCCTAGCAGCAGAGGCAGGCGTGGAAGTAGACTCTAGGATTCTGAGATACAGTGCTTCTGCCCGGTTGCTCTCTATGCCTTCTCTCCTGGGAACAGGAGGTGGTAGTTGGATGGGGTGGTTGCTCCAGACCTACTTCTGGAGCAGAGCCTTTGTTGCATTATCACGCATGCCTCATAAGGCAGGGAGCACACTCATGCGCTGTGGGGTTAGTGATGTCCTGTGATGTCCAGTGACACACACTTGGTTTCGCTCATTGGCTCTGAATATTTGCCTGTCTTAGGCAGGTGTTGAGGCCTGTCTAAAGGAAACGGGCATACTTCATCTACGGGTATGGCTGACCACTTCCCACCTGACACCCTAGCCAGGGCTCATGGAGCCTGACACCACATCCTCTGGGCCACCGGCTTAGGGAGTTCTGTATCCAAACTCTCACTGTACAGTGGGGTGACTGATCTGATCGAGAGACTAGGACTGACCCAGATCACAGGAGGTAGGAAGAGTCCAGAGCAGAAGGCTGGGTTCGGGCCTTTTTAGAACATGGCTCCAATCCCTGCCATCATGTTTGATTTAGAAACGAGAGAGTCTGATATTCTGGGAGAAATCATGCCCACTTGCTCTCCACATGGCTTCCTTTCACTCTCCAGCCCCCACATGTGCACTGGCACACACATACTGAGGGTGTGTGTGTTCAAGAAAAAGCAGACACTGGGGAAGTGAGAAGAGAGAAGAAGGAACAGGATCAAGAGAGCTCCGCCATGGGGCAGCAGCATCCATTTTCTGAGCTGCATGCTCAAAGGCCCAAACGTGGGCAAGCAATTCGTGAAATTGGTAGCTTTCTGCTGGGCCCCGGCCACCCTTGGCCCAGACTCCAGAAGTAAGGACTAGGGCACCTGGAATTACGATGAGTCAAGTCCCATTGGTTAGATAATAGGTACAGAAGAAAAGGCTTCAGCGTTCTCCTGGAGAGTGTTGTGTTTCTCCAGAGTTCCATAGAAGCATCATGGGTCCATTGGCCTTGGCGCTCTATCAATGAGTCACTGTGTTCCGATGCCCTAGAGAGAGGCTTTCGCTTGCTGAAACCCTTGGAGAGCCTAGAGACGCTCGGAGACATGGGATGTTGACTACTTGGGATAGGGAAGCACATGTGAGAGCACTGTACACTGATTCTAGAGTCCAACAGAATCCCAATCTTTGTTGGACCCCCAGGGTCTTCATTTGGAAATAGGGGGGTCATCGTCCTGGCTGACATGAGGATGCCTCGGGAGGAAAGCGTATACACTGCGGATGGACAGAGAAAGGGGAATGGCAGAAGCCTGAGATCCCTTGCACAGCCCTGGAGCCTCTAGGTCCTGAGCTTTACCCTGGGACCTGAAAGGGCCACTGCCTTTGTGGCAGCCACATGAAGGTGCTGATTCTGTGTGCAGATTTCATGCCTGTGGCTCCAGGGCTAGTGCTGGACACCAGGCAACAGGCAGCCTCCTGTGTCGGCGGTGCCCACCGAGTTTTGCTGGGAGAACTGGACCAGGGAAAGGTCATGCAGAGTCATTCTGCATTTCCCCTGCCTCACATTCAACAGGAATCTCCCATACTCCCAGTTATCTCCACAGAGTAAGCTGGTCAAACTCGAGATGGAGTGGCCAAAGGTGCTTCCATTTATTCATTCAGTAACTGCTCCAAGCACTCACCTCATGCTTGGCCATCTGGTGGGCCCATGTGCAAGGCTTACAATGACAAAGTGGTCCCTGCCTGCCAGTCTTCACAGTCTGGAGGGGAGAGGAACACAGGGATGAAGGACAAGACATGTGAAAACTCGGGCAAGCGCTGTCATCATGAAAGAATGAGTGTGCAATGAGAACAGGCTGGGGAGTCATCAGAGGGTATGAGAAGCCCCCCTGAAGTGATATTTGCTGGGGCCAGAATGACAAGAAGGAACCACACTGCACATGACTGCAGGGTGTCAGGGGGAAGCTATTGTTGGTGCAGAGAATACGAGACACTAAATGGATTTGGTGCCCAGAGTCGGTGTAGCATTTGCGAAGTTCCATTCAGCATGGAACATGTAAAATCAGGCCTAGGTGCATCAAGTTGAATGACACTGTTTCTTAGCCATCGAGGCTCATCTCAGGGTCCATGCGAATTCAGTCTTTCAGAGTTCTATCTCCAGCTTGGAGATGTCCAATGTGGATCAGTCCTTGGGACTGTCGGAACGGTTGAGCCAAAGGAGCCCTGGCCTTTGGTTGCAGGACCACATGGACATCCAGAGGCGTAGGGCCTAGGCGGCGGTCCACTGGAGACCGATTTGCCTGGAGGCTGGGCCAGACATATTACAGGGGAGCTGGCCTCCTTGTTGGGCCTAGGGGACAGGAAGACATCCATCTCTATGCCATATTAGCCTCATGCCCATTGTCGAAATAGCGAGAACACTTTGCTCATGGCTGTAGCCATTCCCCTCCCTTACTGTGTTTCTCACTCTGCATTCATTCATGCTTAGGAACCACTGCAGCCATCACTCACTAAGCTGACACTCCTTGGTAGGCCTCAGACTCCGAATCTGCTCCAGCGCTCAGTGAGAGCTATCAGGCTCTGCTCCACCAAAGGAATGAAGGCCTTGTGTCCCTTGGTGCTTGCTTGGTGCTGGGGCTGCTGTGCTATGTAAGGCAAAGGGGAGAGGCTCGCCTCACTGACCTGGATGATTCACTTGCCTTCATTCTGAGAAGCAGAAAGTTAGCACATGGGCAGTAGGTAAAGTGGGGTGGGGTAGTCCTGGAAGAGCCCTTTCCAGGAATTAGGAAACTAAGGCCTTGTGGCAGACTCCTGAGCAAGAGCCAGCAGAAGCCAAGAGCTACAGCTCAAACACTGCTGCCTCCCTCAAGTGCCTGAAGAAGCAGGAGGGGCAGACCCAAGGCAGAATTCACTCCCTCCTAATGAAACTATGCAGGATTCTAGCTGACAGGGCTCCCAGGTGGAGCCACTTAGGGGCTCCCTTGGCCTAAGCCCACAGTCGTTTGTTTATCCAGATACAACCCGGTTCAGAGGAGACTGCACTGGGTACTTCATTCTCAACATTCTCCAAATCTCACGTGCGATGAGCCCTGGCACGCTGTGTCCCCCACTTAGCCCTTTTTGTGAAGAAAGTTCTCCACGGAATTGATTCAGAGTCACTTTCTTAGAGCAATATCCTCTAGTTTCAGCTTGGGAGTTTGGTGGTGTCCTTGGGATGGTGATATAGGTATTGCTTTGGACTCTTCTCCCTTTCATTGGAGAGTTATGAGGCTGTCCCCAAACCTAGGGTATGGAAAGATGCCCAGGGAGATTGCTTGATGGGAGTTTAAGCCAGTGTTTACGGAGGATCCGGCCTCCTGTGTGAGACAAGAGCAAGGGATGTTGGAGATCTCTCCTTCCTCGATTCGACCTGTGCCCATTTGAATGGAGAACTCTGACTCACCTGCTAGTCACTCCTCTCCCATTGCTGCTTTCTTCCCTTGCTCGCTTCACACAGCAAGAGCACGTGGCTGTCTCCTACACAACCATGTTCCAAGGATTGGAAGTGAGTTTCAGTCAGTTCCTGAGCCAGTGCAGGGCTCTCAGAGTCTGGATGCTGTAGAGGAGACCGCACCCTTATGTCCCGGAGCTCTCGTTCCTCAGCAGGCTATTCTAACGATAGTAAAGAATTGCTCTTCTTTGGAAACAAGGGGTTCCCTGGAATCCTTTCAGAGCCAGTGTCTTAGAGCCCTCTCCTTTGCTAGGACGTGGGAGTCCGGTACCATTTTGGTGAGTGTGCAATAGGTGTGGCCACAGGGGGACTGGGAGTTGGCTTGCAGACTTTCTGGACATCACCAGGCCTAGAGCATCTGCAGGCACCCGCTGGAGAATGCTCGTGTAGGCTAAGCCACACGTTTCAGGAAGGGAACCGTCCTCCTGCCTGGATCGAGAGTTAAGTACGATAGGTATCTCCTGTGCAGATGGATGCTATTCCCTTAGGAGATGCAGAACTTGGGCACTGCTTGTCCTCATGTACATCCCATTGCTGCTTTTCTAGCTAGGTCTCAGTTCATGTTCCAGACCCTGGGGCCATGGCTGTAGGACTGGTGCCAGTTTCCCAGTCAGTTCTGAAGGAAATTGAATGCTCTCTGGCTCTAACCTCCAAGAGGAAACCTGGCCCTTCTGGCCCTAAGCACACGGTGTTGCTTAGCTGGCTACAGGATGCACAAACATAGGCCTCCGGTTGTCCCCCAGCCCTCAGCCCCACTAAAGGAGATCCCTTCATTTTGGAGGACGGCAGGTGTTCACGTGGGCAGGATACTCAGGGTTGTGGCCAGCACAGAAAGTCCCTTTGGATGGGATCCTGCACCCAGTCCCACTTTCAAGCCCTTGCCCAAGCAGCTGTTTCACTGCTACCCGCATGTACTGAAGGCAAGTGCAGGACACATACCAGGAGCCAGGACTTTTCCGCCGACCCTGACGAAAGAATCTGGGGAGGTTCCTTGCTGACAGTACTTTCAGGTGGAACTAATACATGGCAGGATTTGCCAAAGCCCACACGGGTTTCTCCATCCTCAGTCAGTGTGGGAGCTGGGGAAGACCGTGCTAGCCTTGTCACTCTCTGCATTAACTCATTCTTATCCCTGATTCAGAACTCTGGCCCTCATCTACCCATTTTCACCCCATTTGTTCTATGTTCACTCTGAGCCCGCCCTGGAGTCCACTCCATGTGTTTCTCCAACAGTCATACCCTGGACTCTCCACTGGGGAACCTAATCCTTCTTTGTGACCCTGGAATACTTGGACCACAGGGCCCCTGGCACTTTAGCAGGATGCATTTCCCTGTATGCTTGTTCGTCTCTGCAGGTGTATCCCAGAATTCAGGTTTCTGCCTAGTAGGCCTGCGTTGTTGTTTTGGTTTGGCAATAGAAGAACCTCACAGCTTGACAGGAGTCAAGCACCTTTAGAAGACAAGACATACTGTAAGCTGGAAAGTGATTACAGTCTGTGAATGATCCTCAGGGCAAGGACTCTTTATTGTAACCAGTGTAACCTTAAAGATTTGTGACGGGACAAGACTACCATGCTCTAGTCCATCCCGCTCCATTTCTGGCAGACACGTAGCACACTGGCCAGCACCTTGCCTCACTACATGCTTATTAAAGGTTATTCCTGGCTTTCATTGACGTATTCCTACCATGTAGATCCATTACACGTGAGATTCCATGTGTGAGAGCACGTGAAAACTCCAAAAGTGGGCAGCGAGGAGTGAATTCTCAGGGAGGCCAACCCCAGGTGTTGCCCCAGTGAGTTCCACCCTCTCTGCCAGTCGCTGCCTTCTGCCACTATGCTTGAGGCTGTTGTGTATCTATTCTTCCAGCAAGAACTGTCACTATGAACAGACTGGAAGAAGAGAGCAGTGCAAAAACCAAAGTCTTGAGTCCACACTAAGAGGACGGAATGAATTTGCTGGACCGCTGCTTTCCTGAGGCACTTCCTTGAAACATAGGGCTGTTCGCGCCTAGGCACCTGACCCAGAAACCTCCTTGTGGTGGTCATTGCTGGAGGTGTGTATTCTTCCTCCAGAAACAGAGGGAAAAGTGTCCTGCCCATCAGGAAATAGATGTGCCCCGATGGAGAGGCAAATGGTCCCTGCTCCCAGCTGGTCCTCAAGTGTTTGGAACCTGCACCTGATGCAGTCGTTCTTTCAAGAGACCTTTCGGGGCCCACCATGGCCTGAGGCATAGTGTGCCTAGGGAAACCATCTGTGACATGGAAGGAAAGAAGGTCTACCCTTCCCTGCACTTACCAGGGCTGGCCAAGCAAGAATTCTTCCATTGGAACTTGACAAAGGGACGAGAAGCTTCTGGCACTGACTGCAATTCTTACCCTGACCTACAGTGGACAGTCAGCAGTACTTTTGGCGGAACGGGATTCACACTTTGGTGTTTGAAAGCAGGCTCTGTGGAAGTATTCCTTGAACAGGCAAGGCACTGACTACTTCTGGAAGCTGAAAGCCCTGTGTGCGAACCATTTGCTTTTCCATACGAAGCCATCTCAAGCAGCCCATGGAAGGAGGCCTACCGGGGAACCTTGAATGCCCAGCCCCATGAGGACAGTAGCCGGGAGTTCATCGTTCTTTGGGGATATCAGAAACGGACTGCTCTAGGCGAGCCTAGGACTGGAGTGGGAGTTGGCCTCCAATCCCTGGGCTTTCCTTATGGGAGTGAGAGCCCTACCACATTTCACTGTGACTCAAGACCTCCGGAGAAATCAGCTTTGGAGACATCACGCCTTAAAGGCTTTCATTTCAGTAGATAATAAGAGAAAACTCAGCAGAACCAGACCAGCTCTCTTGCTCTTCTCCCTGCAATTGACGGGAGCAAGCTCTGTTGCTAATTCCTCCGGATTCTCTGGCTTGGCCAACACTCTAACCTTTCCTCTGGCACCTCCAAGTGCCCTGTGTCTTTCTCTCGTCCAGATATTTCTCCAAGGCAAGGCCCCAGGGCCTTTTTGCCCACCCTAGGCCAGAGTCAGGATGCCTTGGCCAAGCTCCTCAGTCAGAATGAGGGGACATTGCTCTTAGGTGTGGCCTCGAATTCCCCACAGTGGGCACTTACTTCCAAACAGAGCAAGCGCATGCGAACGGATACACAGAAAGCAGAAGATCTTCATGTCAGATGAGCATGGGAGAATTCTGAGAACAAAGACAGAGGCACCATGTGGCAAGCTGGCTCTTTTCGGAATGAACAAACACACGTGGGCTGGGTAACTGGGAATCATCCATGTGCTGGATGAGGGAGCACAAGGAAAGCTGAAGGCCACACGCAAGCTAGCATTACCAGGAGAGATCTGTGTGACATTCCTCAGGCACTCCTGGCTGCCCAGGCGCCAAGGAGACGACAGAAGACAAATGCTGAAACTGATGGAGCCTCCATCAATTGACAGTATCTTAGGAAATTACAAGGAAAAGCCAGGGGCCTCATCTCCAGAACCCTATAGGCTCAGTTTCCTGGAGCCCCCGGATCAGCCTGTCCTCCCTAGGGATGTGAGGAACAAAGGCAAGAAGGAAATGGCAGAGAAAAGAGCATTTCCTGGGGTGTCTGAGTCCCTGAAGCCTCCGATTGGAACTCAGGTCAGGAGCTCACAGTGCCTGTGTTCCAGCCCCAGAGAGCAGAGAGGCTCTGTGCTGAGAGCGCAGCCTTAGAGCCTGCTTCAGATTCTGGGTCTCCCTCACTCTCTGCCCCTCTCCTGGTGCTTATTCCCTCTGTCTTTCTCTGGCTCTGGCTCTATCTATGGCTCTCTCTCTCTCTCTCTCTCTCTCTCTCTGTCTCTCTCCCTCTCTTGTTTCCCACACACTCCCTCTCTCTGTCTGTCTCCCTGTCTCCCCTCTCTCTCCAAAAATAAATGAACATGGAAAGCGAACAAAATGTAAGTTCCTTGTCACCTACAGCCCCTTGACAAATCCTTGAGGCTGACAGAGTAAAATGTTTCTCCAGCAACCGCTAATTGTCCTGATTTAAATGCGATCCCTGAGGGCAAATCAACTCTAGCTTGACAATAGCTAGCCAGGCAGAATTCTGTGACTCCTTAGCATGTGAAAGCCCCCTTGTCAACATGCCAGCTGACCTTGCCTTCCCCAAGCCCATGGTTAGAAGCAGGTATGCTAACATGGTTTTCATAAAAGTAAGAATTCTTATCATTCATAACAAGAATAAACCAGAAGCCACACACTGAGGCCTAAAGGTATTCAGCTCAGGTAAAATGGAATCATGCTGGGACTGCTGACCTGAGCTCCAGCATTACCTAGGCAAGTTTGGTTTCCAGAGAGTAAGAAGGAACACCTGGTGGGTTGGGATGAAAGGAAACAGCCGGCACAAGAATGTGTCAGTCTCCCAGCTAACTGGGACCTGACACTGAGGCTTTTCTTTCCAGAAAGCAAATGTATTCCTGCCGGCACTGCTCAGTGGGGTTCCTACGCAAGGAACGGAGCCCCGAACCCCACGGAGTGAAGTCTTCTCTGTAGGTTTGACTTCTGTGTCTCACATATAGAGTAACATAGGATCAGGCAGTCTCGATAAGTGGTCTCACGTTACAAGGTCCTGAGGGATGCTGTCACATATACGTGAAGCCAGGTTGCTTTGAGGTTTTCTCCCCCCTGTCTTTAGGGAGCGGACCCTACCACATTCCCCCCTTGGATGCTCAGATCCCCTGTCTAGCCTCAAAGAGCGCCATCTTACATTAGAGGTCGATATTTTTATCACTACTTTACATGAGTGGCCGTCTTTTTTTTTTTCAGTCTCCCTCTCTACGCTCTGTTCACAATGAGACTGGAGGCAGAGCATAGAAGCAGGCTAGCACAGCAGGGTCACATTAAGCACCCTCTGAAATTTAGGAATCTCATTCCCATGAGGCTTTGGAATCCTCCAACAGTTGACAACCGTCCAGCAAATAAGTCTGCGGTGTTCCACCTGTTTCCGGTCTGGACTGGGACATGAGCCCCCTTTTCTTTTTGATCTGTGATCTCCTCTGTGACTTTTTCCTCATCATCTATCTCTAGGCAGCAGGTGTTCAGGTTAAATTTTCCACAAACACTTCTCTCAGAAGCCAGCATGGAATCTTAGGCCAAGCAAGTTTGATACATGGCGTCGTACATCTTCGTTGCTTGACTACAAACCAAAGAGCTCAGGCATTTTCATTGGGGATCATTTTTGTAGAACTCCTTGAAGTCTACTTCTGTGGTTTAGCGTGTAAATGGCAGTGTAGTAGCCCCAATATGCATCCACTGTCTAGAAGGCAGGGCCATAATATTGGATTCTATGCTCGGGAGGCCATTTCTTCTCTTTTTCATCGTGAACTTGTAAGGCACGCTGCTCTTTTGAGTCTCCCTGTTCCTTACACTTGAACTCCCAAATGGTGTTCTCTGGCAAGTGGGGGCAGGAAGAAAGATGGACACACGTTTCCAGCACATATGACCCTGTCCAGACTGAGGGATAGACAACACGGTGTGTTCTTTCACATACCTAGTACAGTCCACCTGGGACCTGCCATTTGATGTCTCAGGCCTGTCAGAGCTGAGAGAAGTTAGACAAGGGGTAGGGACCTGGCTCAAGGCGACAAGGCTTTCAGGTGGAACTTTGAGTTGGCCCTGTTTGCCGAGCCCATAGGTGTTTCTCCTCCGGAGTCAGTCTGTGAGCTGGGGAAGGCCATGCTGGTCTTGTCACTCTCTGAGTTATGTCATTCTTATCCCTGATTCAGAACTCTGGACCTCTGTCCCCCCATTCCCCAGCACCTTTGCTCCATTCTCAATCTGAGCCCTCCCTGGAGACCACTCCGGGTGTTTGTCGTACAGTCCTAGCCTGGGCTCTTCCCTGGGGATCCTGCTGCATTCGTTGTGAGTGTGGCATACGTTGGACAAAGAGCCCCTGGCTCTTCAGCAGGATAGTTTTCCCTGGAAGCTTGTTCGTCTCTGCAGGAGTCCCCCAGAACTCAGGTTTCTGGCCCCAGCAGGTCTGTGTTGTCGTTGAGGTTTGGCCATGGAAGACGCTCAGAGTTTCTCTTGTGTCAAGCCCCTTGAAGAGACAAGAATAACAGTCAGTGGGGAAGATAGTCCAGTATGTGAATGATGCTCAGGGCAAGATCTCTTGATTGGAAACCAGTGCAACCTGAAGGGTATGTGAAGGGACAAGGCTACCCTGCTCTAGTAGTTCCCTCTGCATTTCTTGCAGACCTATTGCACACTGGCCAGCATCTTGACTCGGTACATCCTTCCTCTAGCTTATTCCTGGCCTTGTTTGACACATCTCACCATGCATATCCATTTCACGTGAGGGGACACGGGTGAGGGCCCTTGCATCGTCCAATCCTGGGCTGAGAGGAGTGAACTGCTAAGGAGGCCAACACCAGGTGCTGCCCCAATGGGTTCCACCCTCTCTGCCAGTCCCTGCCTTCTGCCACTGTGCTCGGGGCTGTTGTGGACCTAGTGCTGCCAGCCAGAACCGTCAGCGTTGCTACAGTTGAGTATGCTGAAGGAGGACAGCACTGCACAGGCCAAAGCCATGCTGGCCACACCGACACCACGGAATGGGTTTGCTGAGGCACTGAATTTGCTGAGGCACTGCCTTGATGCACAGGGCTGTTCGAGCCTAGGCACCTGACCCAGAAACCTCCTTGTGGTGGTCCGCTGCACCCAGCTCCGATGCCTGTGGTCCCGCTGGCACCTCGGGGCCACAGATGCAAGGTCAGTCCAAGTCTGAGGAAGCGCACGTCCTGCCACTAGCAGAGGCTGGGCTGCCTGGCTTGCGGCCCGCCACATCCAACATGCACACGCCTGTGGGATAATCTATCCCTGGGCACGGGTATAGTGAGTGACAGCTCCCTGCTTCCTAAGTCTAAACGGGGACAGAGTTAGACCTGGAGACATGGGAAGGCAGTGGCCATAAGGACGGCCAAACTACAATACTTCCAATGGGAATGGGAACAATCCGCAAAGGGGATGTGTCATTGCATGTCCCCTCAGCCAAGAAAGGAGGTCAGCTCCCTTCCCAGCCGTCAGGCCCAGTCTAAGTGACAATGTCTAACCTGGGCCCTTCCGATGCCCCAGGCTTCTGAATGCCTGCATGGGGCTGACAACAACTTAGCGGGGTGCCTGTCACCAAACCTGTCACACAGTCCCCATGTTGGGACTACGATCCCCACCTGAACACCGAGGATATTCTTCTCAGAGACTATATGGGATGGACCCTAGAGAGGAACTCGTTGGAAAACAGGGGTGAAAATAGATTCACTGAGGGCCAGAGGCTTCGCTAGGAATCAGAATGACATGACATGGAAAACGAAGTGACCAGTGCCATCTCCTAGCAAGCTGGCCCTCTCAGGAATAAGCAACACCTGTGGGCTTTGGTGAAGGGAGCCCTTCACAGGCTCCACGGTGGCTCTGTGACCAAGTGGCCTGCATTCTTCCCTCGGAAGGAGAGGGAAAGTCCTGCTTTGGGTCTGTTTCTGGCCCTTTCCCCTTAGAGGCCAGGGCAGCAGTGACTCAGCTCTGACTGTTTGGGGCTCCTGGCCGAAGGTCAAGTGGTTAGAACCCGACCGGGTCCATTCATCGCTTCAGACACCCTTGGAGCATTCTCCAGAGTACAGATTCTTGAGCCCTCGAATCTGCAGTATGAAGGCACCTCTCTCCGTGCGGGGAGACAGGCCAGCTGGATACCCATCCCTGCAGTGACCCGAGCTGACTAAGCACCAAGCCCCCAGGGACACAGGGGCCTGCTCTCCTCCGGGATACCAGACACTGAGAGCTGTCAATTGCTTCAGGAAGTGACTGGCTACGCCACACCAATGCTCAGACCCGGGCTGTGTACATGACACACATCCCTGGGTCCTGGGATGTTCTAGATTCCAAAGAGTATGTTCCTCTGAGGCTCTTGCTCTGGATGACTCCCAAGACAAACCTAGTCTGAGGAGAGAGCAATCAAATGCAAAGAGGCACCCTGGCCACCAAGGTTCATCATTCCAGAAGAGAATGGGCTCCATTTAGAATTCAGTGCCTCCTTCTAGCTCTCGGCAAGCTGACTGTCTGGCAAGTGAGAACACCTGAGGGCTGTCGTCAAAGGAAACCTCCATTGGCTCCACCTGGGCCAGAGTCTGCCCTGAGAGGAGACCAGCTCCTCCTCTCAGGGTATCGGGCTGGTGCAGGGCTTCCAGCTGCGTGAGGGTTGGTCTGGGCGCGAGAGAAGATGCAGAGTCAGTCTCTTGGAAACAGCTTCTTATCAGGACTGCCCGAAGTTTATTTTCCTCCAGGCTTTTGATACATTTTTTATAAACACGCCAAGTATACATCTTGTAAAGACTGACAGGATGAAATCATTCCGGGTGCTCAAAGTTCCTAGTAGAAAACCGATGACAGCATTCTACGCATTCCATAAAACTTCAAAGAATGATTTGCGTTTCAGATTACATAGAATGTTCCAACAATCAGTATATGAGGGTGAAAACACAGTTCCCATGCAGTCAGAACGTACCTGATGGCCACTTTCTGGTAAATATCATGGTTTGAAAGGGTGAGCACAAAGTAGGTGGATGTTCATGAAGGCTCTGGCTACAGTCCAAAGATTATGTGGAAAACACGTTTTTCTCTAGAGATGCTCCCTAAGATTATCTATTATCCACTGACCATTCATAATGTCTTCACCCAAAACCTGCCACAATGAGCACATTCCTGAGAATCAGGCAGCATTCTTCAAACGTCCATTCAAAAGGGAATATACTTCGAAGGTATAGGAGCATCTATCTGATCGGATCTGATTTTATTTCCATGACAATTCACACTCAGAATTCATTATAAGCAAAATATCTGTAAGAGGCTCCAGCCCAAAGTTGACTTGGGGGGAGAAAGACCTAAAAGGGCCATCTTTGCCTTGCAGCGCTGCAAACAAGGACTTCTCTTCCAAGGAATTTTTACTCCACCTGGGGTGACAAGGGCTTGAACCTCAGTTCTTGAGCTCGCAGCCCTGCAGTCGAGGTCTTATGTTCGAGGCCATAAATGCTTCCCCCTGGGTTCCAGGGGTTTGGGCCTCAGGCCTTCACGGAACGCTCTCCTGCACACCTGAGAGTGCCATTCTGCAGGTGTGTATTCTTCCTCCAGAAACAGAGGGAAAAGTGTCCTGCCCATCAGGAAATAGATGCGCCCTTGACGGAGAAGCAAACGGTCCCTGCTCCCAGCTGGTTCTCAAGTGTTTGGAACCTGAACCTGATGCAGTCGTTCTTTCAAGAGACCTTTCGGGGCCCACCAGGGCCTGAGGCATAGTGTTTCTAGGGAAACCATCTGTGACATGGAAGGAAAGAAGGTCTACCCTTCCCTGCACTTACCAGGGCTGGCCAAGCAAGAATTCTTCCATTGGAAATTGACAAAGGGACGAGAAGCTTCTGGCACTGACTGCAATTCTTACCCTGACCTACAGTGGACAGTCAGCAGTACTTTTGGCGGAACGGGATTCACACTTTGGTGTTTGAAAGCAGGCTCTGTGGAAGTATTCCTTGAACAGGCAAGGCACTGACTACTTCTGGAAGCGAAACCCCTGTGTGCGAACCCTTTGCTTTTCCATACGAAGCCATCTCAAGCAGCCCATGGAAGGAGGCCTACCGGGGAACCTTGAATGCCCAGCCCCACGAGGACAGTAGCCGGGAGTTCATCGTTCTTTGGGGATATCAGAAACGGACTGCTCTAGGCGAGCCTAGGGCTGGAGTGGGAGTTGTTCTCCAATCCCTGGGCTTTCCTTATGGGAGTGAGAGTCCTACCACATTTCATTGTGACTCAAGACCTCCGGAGGAATCAGCTTTGGAGACATCACGCCTTAAAGGCTTTCATTTCAGTAGACAATAAGAGAAAACTCAGCAGAACCGGACCAGCTCTCTTGCTCTTCTCCCTGCAATTGACGGGAGCAAGCTCTGTTGCTGCTTCCTCCGGATTCTCTGGCTTGGCCAACACTCTAACCTTTCCTCTGGCACCTCCAAGTGCCCTATGTCTTTCTCTCGTCCAAATATTTCTCCAAGGCAAGGCCCCAGGGCCTTTTTGCCCACCCTAGGCCAGAGTCAGGATGCCTTGGCCAAGCTCCTCAGTCAGAATGAGGGGACATTGCTCTTAGGTGTGGCCTCGAATTCCCCACAGTGGGGACTTACTTCCAAACAGAGCAAGCGCATGCGAATGGATACACAGAAAGCAGAAGATCTTCATGTCAGATGAGCATGGGAGAATTCTGAGAACAGAGACAGAGGCACCATGTGGCAAGCTGGCTCTTTTCCGAATGAACAAACACACGTGGGCTGGGCAACTGGGAATCATCCATGTGCTGGATGAGGGAGCACAAGGAAAGCTGAGGGCCACACGCAAGCTAGCATTACCAGGAGAGATCTGTGTGACATTCCTCAGGCACTCCTGGCTGCCCAGGCGCCAAGGAGACGACAGAAGACAAATGCTGAAACTGCTGGAGCCTCCATCAATTGACAGTATCTTAGGAAATTACAAGGAAAAGCCAGGGGCCTCATCTCCAGAACCCTATAGGCTCAGTTTCCTGAAGCCCCCGGATCAGCCTGTCCTCCATAGGGATGTGAGGAACAAGGCAAGAAGGAAATGGCAGAGAAAAGAGCATTTCCTGGGGTGTCTGAGTCCCTGAAGCCTCCGATTGGAACTCAGGTCAGGAGCTCACAGTGCCTGTGTTCCAGCCCCAGAGAGCAGAGAGGCTCTGTGCTGAGAGCGCAGCCTTAGAGCCTGCTTCAGATTCTGGGTCTCCCTCACTCTCTGCCCCTCTCCTGGTGCTTATTCCCTCTGTCTTTCTCTGGCTCTGGCTCTATATATGGCTCTCTCTCTCTCTCTCTCTCTCACTCTCCCTCTCTTGTTTCCCACACACTCCCTCTCTCTGTCTGTCTCCCTGTCTCCCCTCTCTCTCCAAAAATAAATAAACATGGAAAGCGAACAAAATGTAAGTTCCTTGTCACCTACAGCCCCTTGACAAATCCTTGAGGCTGGCAGAGTAAAATGTTTCTCCAGCAACCGCTAATTGTCCTGATTTAAATGCGATGCCTGAGGGCAAATCAACTCTAGCTTGACAATAGCTAGCCAGGCAGAATTCTGTGACTCCTTAGCATGTGAAAGCCCCCTTGTCAACATGCCAGCTGACCTTGCCTTCCCCAAGCCCATGGTTAGAAGCAGGTATGCTACACATGGTTTTCATAAAAGTAAGAATTCTTATCATTCATAACAAGAATAAACCAGAAGCCACACACTGAGGCCTAAAGGTATTCAGCTCAGGTAAAATGGAATCATGCTGGGACTGCTGACCTGAGCTCCAGCATTACCTAGGCAAGTTTGGTTTCCAGAGAGTAAGAAGGAACACCTGGTGGGTTGGGATGAAAGGAAACAGCCGGCACAAGAATGTGTCAGTCTCCCAGCAAACAGGGACCTGACCCTGAGGCTTTTCTTTCCAGAAAGGAAATGTATTCCTGCAGGCACTGCTCAGTGGGGTTCCTACGCAAGGACCGGAGCCCCGAACCCCATGGAGTGAAGTCTTCTCTGTAGGTTTGACTTCTTTGTCTCACATATAGAGTAACATAGGATCAGGCAGTCTCGATAAGTGGTCTCACGTTACAAGGTACTGAGGGATGCTGTCACTGAAGAGAGTGGTTTTAACATTTTGTGTCCAAATGGCAGCTCTGCCTTAGTTTGAAGCTAAGTTCTCTTTTTCTGTAAATCAATGGACAGATACCGGGTTAAAGATAGCTGCCCTGGCCTTCTGCCGATTGTGGACCGCTGATAAGAAATACAATTGCTGAGTATTCTGTTTTGCTTACTGTTTGCTGCAAACATTGTAAAACTTTTTCTGAGTCTAGTCTGACATGTATTAGTTTGAGTATCTGGCATTTCTCACTTCTGTAACCTTGCTTCCCTCACATTCTTCCCCTTCCCCCTTTATGACATGCATTAGTTTGTGTAACTGGCTTTGCTCACATTCGGAAGACCTTCACCTTTCGGACATTCATTAGCTTGAGCGGACATTTACTAGCTTGAGAACCTTGCTTCCCTCACATTCTTCCCTTCCCCTTTTTTGATATGTATTAGAATAAATAACTAACTTTTTCACATAACAGGACAGAGACTTCCCGCCAAAGAGCAAACAAAGAACCCCAAATCAGAGGGCTGCATATGTTCGTATTTCAAATATCGACCAATCAGTCACCCTATAACCTGAAACCTTCCTATACTATTTGTCTCTGTCTATAAAAACGCTTTACAAGCATGTTCGAGGCCTTTTTGCATACTGGCAGCGGTATG
>JAINVK010000337.1:0-29942 GCA_030068075.1 Paguma larvata
TTCTTTTCTTCTTCTTCTTCTTCTTTTCTTCTTCTTCTTCTTCTTCTCCTTCTCCTTCTCTTCTCCTTCTCCTTCTCCTCCTTCTCCTTCTTCTTTTCTCTTCTTCTTCTCTTCTTTTCTTCTTCTTTTTTCTTCTTCTTCTTCTTCTTTTCTCCTTCTTCTCCTTCTCCTTCTCTTCCTTCTCCGTCTCCTCCTCCCCTCCTTCTCCTTCTCCTTCTCTCCTCTCCTCCTCCACCCCTCCTTCTCCTTCTCCTTCTCCTTCTCCTCCTCCTCCTTCCCCTTCCCTTCCCCTTCCCTTCCCTTCTTCTTCTTCTCCTTCTCCTTCTCCTTCTCCTTCTCCTTTCCTTCTCCTTCTCCTTCTCCTTCTCCTTCTCCTTCTCCTTCTCCTTCTTTCTTCTTCTTCTTCTTCTTCTTCTTCTTCTTCTTCTTCTTCTTCTCCTCTCTCTCTCTCTCTCTCTCCTGTCTTTCTCTCTCATCAGGGCTCCCTTCCCTCCACAGCACCTGTGATTCTTTAATCCTCCAAATCACATCTCTGCAGCTCCTACCTTCCACAATGTGGCCTATTTTCTCCTTATAGCTGTGCAGTTTGTTCTTTCAGTCCTCAGATTGATTTCTTTGGTGTTCACAATGATTTGATATTAATCTAGATGTATTTGAAGGACAGGGCAATCATACGGTTCCCCTACTACTCCACCATCTTAACTCCTCTCCCCTTATTTTGTCTGCTATTAAAATAGCCATCCTAGTTCTACTTTGGTTACTGTTTGCATGGAATATTATATTCTACCTTTTTATTTTCAACATATTTGTGTGTTTAGATCTAAAGCGAGTCCCTCGTATATACTGTGAAGTTCGTTCTTGCTTTTTAATTTATCTTGTCAGATTCTCTCTTTTTGTTTGGAGAACTTAATCCATATATATTTATAGTAATTACTGATAAGGAAAGACATCTGCTGATTTGCTATTTGTTTTCTGTACACCTTATGTAATATTTTTGTCCCTTATTTTCTCCATTACTGCTTTTTCTGTGTCTAATTGATTTTTTTTATAAAGGTGACACATTTTGATTCCCTTTTCATTTCCAGTTTCTGTAGACATTTTCTTTATGGTTACATCAGGATTACATCTAACGTCTTAAAATTATAACAATCTAATTTTCAAAATTTTTATTTGTGTATTGTTTGAAAGAGAATACAAGTTAGGGTGGGGCAGAGAGAGGGAGAGAGAGAGAATCCCAGTCAGGCTCCACACTGCCAGCACAGAGCCTGACATGGACCTCAAACCCACAAACTGTGAGGTCATGACCTGAGTCGAAATTAGGAATTGGACGCTTAACAAACTGAGGCACCCAGGCACCCCATAACAATTTAATTTTAAATGATATTAAGTGCCCTATTTTACTCATACCACTGCTGACACCAAATGAATGATTTTTTTTTCCTTCTGACACCAACCAATTTTCTGATTCTCCACCATCACCAACCATATGTCCAGCAATTCAATTCAATCTACCTGGAGTTAGTGCCAGATCTCATAAGTTAAGGGCTCAGTTCCACAAGACTGTCCCCACTTCAGATGCCAATTATAAGTACTGGATCTCCTGTACTTCGGATTGGCTATAAGTTGTGGGTTCTCATGACCCCCTCCTTAGGTTTGAAAATGTGCTAGAATGAATTCTACAACCTAGGAGCAGACTTTACTTATGCTCACTGGTTAATTGTAAAGGATGCAGCTCAGGAATAGCTGAGTGGAAGGTATGAATAAGGCAAAATGTGGGATTAGGGGTGGCACAGTGCTTCCATGCTCTCTCCTCATACACCACTTTTCCAGTATCTTGATGCATTTACCAACTAAGAAATTCTCCCCACCTGTCTTTTAGATTTTTTTTTGTTTTAAACAGAGACTCCATTGTGTAGGCATCATTGATTAAATCATTGGCCGTTGGTGATCGGATTCAGTCTTCAGTTCTTCTTCTCTTTCTTTACACTGAGCTGGAGTTCCTTTGAGTTAGGCATCAACTTGAGGCAAAAGTTTAAGTTTTTCTCAGGAATTTTCTGGGCATTTGTCTGGCCTGGGTATGTGCAAAGCTTTCTGTATTCCGTTGTATACATGGCTGCTTTTGAATGTCTTATTTCTCATCTCAAAGATCCTTACCCCAATTTCTTCTATGGTCTTAGACGATATATTGTGTATCTCCACCTATAATATCTTGCTCCAGAGGTTTGTGGTTTGTAGTCAAACCTTGAAGCTTTTATGAGCAGATGCCTGCTGATTTTCCCACCTGCACTGAATTATGTGAAACAGAGATGAGCACCTTTCATCATGCATGAATCTTTAAGTAGCCCCCAGACAACTTAGAATAGGGATGCTCAACACATTTCAAATGAAGACTTTTATTCTTCCTCTACTTTGAAGGGTTGGGGGGAACTGAGAACCAGACTGCCACCTGCTCAATACCCGGATCACTTCCACATCAGGGAGGGTGTGGGTCAAAGGCAAGTGAAATGTCCCCAAATTTTTTCTACCCTCTGAAGATGACTTGGGCTTTTACTTGATTGCTGTAAGCCTTTGACTGTTTTCCAGAGCTCCTACAAAGTGTGTTCAAAAAACCTCTGGTCCTTCCTTCTTTCCTCTCTCTCGCTCCCTCTCTCTCAGTCTCTATTTCTTTCTTTCTTCCTTCCTTTCTTTCTCTTCCTTCCTTCCTTCCTCCTTCCTTCCTCCTTCTTCCTTCCTTCCTCCCTCCCTCCCTCCCTCCCTCCCTTTCTTCCTTCCTTCCTTCCTTCCTTCCTTCCTCCCTCCCTCCCTCCCCTTCCTTCCTTCCTTCCTTCCTTCCTTCCTTCCTTCTTCCTTCCTTCCTTCCTTCCTTCCTTCCTTCCTTCCTTCCTCCTTCCTTCCTTCCTTCCTTCCTTCCTTCCTTTCCTTTCCTTTCTTACATTTCTGTGGGGGAAAGAGGGCTTAGAGCTTCCCGGGTTGCTATTTTCCTCTCCTTTATTTTGAAGAGTCATTTTACAGTCTATAGAATTATTAGTTGATAGACTTTCTTTCTGAACATGCTGTTGAGCCACTCTATTGAATTTTTATTTCACTTGTTGTACTTTACAATATTAGAACTTATATTTGCTCTTATTAATACTTTTTCTTTATTGATATTCTCTATTTTATGAGACATCAGTCTCATGCTTCCATATAGTTCTTTAAATATGGTTCCTTTGGTTCTTTGAAAATATTTAAAAATCGCTGATTTAAACTTTTTGTTTCAGAAGTCCGGTGTCTGACCTTCTTCAGGAGGGTGCCTATTAACCATGTTCTCCCTGTGTATGGGGTCATACATGCCTTTGTATCTCATAAGTATTTGTTGAAAATTGGACATTTAAAATGATATAGTGTGGAAACTCTGGAAACCAGTTTCTTCCTAAGGGAGAAATTCCTCCCCTTTCTTAAGGTTTGCTGTTGTTGCTGTTCTTTAGTCGCTTTCCTGAATGAATTTGTTAAGTCTGTATTATTTATTGTGTGTTGCCATGGAATTATCTGTTTCATTAGCTTAGCAATTTGATGAGAGAGATTTTTTAAAAATTTATTTTAGAGAGAAAGAGAGAGTGCAATGTGAGCGAGTGGACAGAGAAGAGAGAGAGAGAGAGGAAAATCCACAAGTTTCAGAGAGGGGGGGGGAAACGAGAGAGAGAGAGATAGATTGAGAGAGATGGGCCCCAAGCAGGGCTCAAGCTCACCCCAAAGTGGGCTCATGCTCACCTTAAGCAGGGCTTTGAGCTCACCCACCCAAGCAGATTTGACCTCATGAAACTAGGCCAAAGTCGGATGCTTAACTGACTGAGCCACCCAGGCCCCCAACAGTGATATTCTTAAATATTTAGAACTCCTAAATTTCCCTTTTTTGCCAAGGGGCTATGTGTGCATGTTGGGATAAACCTTTTAAGTCAGGCACTCTGCCTTATTCTTCACTTCTTGCTTGCGCAAAGTCTCAAGGTCAGCCAGACATGACAGCCTAGGGCCTTCTCAAGTATTTCCTCGACTTGTGTATAGCCCTGGAAATGCACACAGCCTTGCACATGCATGTGGATTCTAGATTCCAAAATGTATTGAAGCTTTTCAAAATCCACTATACAACTAGCATACAAAATACCCAGCTCTAGCACTCGCCAAATTATCAACAACAACAAAAAACAACCCCTACTGAATGAAAGAAGATATTTGCAAATGATATATCCATAAAGAGTTAATATCTAAAATATATAAAGAACTTATGCAACTCAACACCAAAAACTGCAAACAACTCAATTAAAAAATGGGCACAGTACCCGAGTAGACATTTTCCCAAAGAAGACATACAGATTGACAATAGACACATGAAAAGATGCTCAACATCACTAATTGTCAGGGAAATGCAAATCAAAACCACAATGAGATATCACCTGATATGGCTCAAACCTGTCAGAATGGCTAGTGTCAAAAAGACACTAAGAACAAGTGTTGGGGAGGATGCAAGAGAAAGGAACCCTTGTACACTGTTGGTGGGAATGTAAGTTGGTACGACAACTGTTGGACACAGCATGGAGGTTCCTCAGAAAATTAAAATAGAAATACCATGTGGTTCCATAATTCCACTACTGAGTATTTACTCAAAGAGAAACAGAAATACTAATTGAAAAAAAAATATGTATCCCTACGTTTATTGCAGCATATTTGCAATAGCCAATATATGGAAGCAACCTAAGCGTCCATTTGTTGGGGAATGGATAAAGAAAATGTGGTCTATATCTATATCTATGTATATGTCTTTACACGTCTATCTATATCTCTATAACATCTCTCCATATATACTATATATATATGCATCCACAGAAAAAATGTGTATATACTATGATGTACATATGTAATATACACATACTCATATCTCTCCAAAAATTGAGATTGGGTCATTTATGGCAACATAGATGGACCTAGAGCATATTATGCTATGTGAAATAAGTTAGACTGAGCAAGAGAAATTTTACATGATTTCGCTCATATATGGAATCTTAGAAAACAAATGAATAAACAAACAAAAACAGTCAACCTGTAACAAAATTGATAGTTGCAGAGGGGAAAGGAGTGGAGGAAAGGGGCAAAATGGGTGAAGGGGAGTGGGAATTATAGGCTTTAGTTATGGAATGAATAAGTCATGGGAATAAAAGGCACAGCGTAAGGAAGATAGTCAGTGACATTGTAATATCATTGTATGGTAACAGATGGTAGCTACACTTGTGATGAACATAGCATAATGTATAAGCTTGTTGAATCATTAATGTTGTACACCTGAAAATAATACAATAGTGTGTGCCAATTATACTAAAAAGGAGAGGAAAAAAAGATTAAGCTTTTTTTCTTTTTTAAATTAATGCTCCTTTAATTGTTTCAAACTGGTTAATTTTCTAAAGTTCTGAAAGTATTATTTTGGTGATTTTTACCTGTGTTTTTGTTGCTTTTGTGGAGAAAATTTTTACTGGTTCTTACTCTGCCATTCCAACTGTTAACTCCTGTTGATTTTATTTGAAAGAACATCTATCTCATCTTAAAAGATAGTATTTTTGAGGGTACTAAGTGGAAGTACATGTCTGTCCCTGCAAGAGTACAGGAAGTTTGGATTTGTCTTAGAACAAAAAAGTCATGGTTCACTTTTGTATTTCAAGCTAGGATTTTAAAATAATCCACAATATCAGGGGTGATAGCTTTGCAAGGCTGACAGGGAAGTGCTGGTCTGGCTGAGCACATCACTGCTGCAGTGCTCCACTGAGAGGGTGTGTCAGCATTGCTTGAAGAAGTGCCCACATTAGTGGTCTGTGAAAGATTCCTGGTCTTCAATCCTGGGCAAACATGCTGAGTACCTATAACTCCCACTTGCCAGCATGCCGGGTCAGAAAGGTAAAATATAAGGATTTTGAAGGAGAGATAACAAAGACAGTGGTTAGAAGCTTTTCACAGTGTCTTTAGGGCTTAGTGCAAGCAGCACACTTGTGATGAGAGGCATGTAGGTGTGTGCTTGTTCCCATAACCTTCCCATCATGGGATGTGCAATTGTGTGTGTGTGTGTGGCATTTCTTGAAGGGGAGCAATTGTCCTAATCAGGAGTTTGAAACTTCAGTTGAATTAATATATAGTCTTAATAATAGTCTGTTTAAACTAGGAGACTGAGCAACTACTACTTGGCATCCCGTTCTCCCATTTATCTAGGGCACTAGGGGCCCCACTTATAGAACGTGAGTTAATTACTTACACGTGGAAGTGATATGGTGATATTCCAACAATGCTCAAATATTCTTCCTTCTCAGATGGTATTTACCCTTCCCTCCCTTGGTAAATATGATGGAAAATCTGCAAAAGACGATTACTGGGAAGCAAAAACACTGGGAAGTCTTCAAAAATTAATCTCCTTTTCGTATAGTTTTATTTAGAATATCATTTAAATCTCAGTTATTTAGACTGATCAGTAGTTTTAGCTTATTCTTTTGCTCATTTTAGGCGTATTTCTAGACTTTCAACATTATTATTTTATTTTGAAATAATTTTAATCTTATAGAAAAGTTACAGAGTAACATGAGAAACTCCCATATACCCTTCATCTAAAAACCCCAGTCAAGTTTTTCCATCTTTATGAATAGTGGCCTTCCTTTATAACAAAGGACCCAATTCAGAAGCACATATGCATTTTGTTGTGATGTTTCTTTTATCTCCTTCAGTCTGGATCATTTTTTTGAATCTCCTCTTAACTTTCATGATGTTGAACCTTTTGAAGATTAGGGTCTAGTTATTTTATAAAAGGTTCCCTCATTTTCGTTTTCCTGATGTGTCCTCCTTCTGATTGGATTCAGGTTATGCATTTTCGACAGCCACATCAGAGAAGCGATACTGTGCCTTTTTCATTTCATCCTGTAGGTGGTGCTTGATTTCATTTTGTCCCATTACTTTTGCTGTTCACTTTGATCACTTGATTGAGGTGATGTTCACTAGTCTTCCCCACTGTGAAGTTGCTCTTTTCTCTTCTGTAATTAATACTTTGTGGAAATGTCAATATCTCATTCCTCATCTGATTTTTTTTACTCAATAGCTTTAGCATCTACTGATGTTTCTTGTTTGAATTTACTTAACTATGGTGGTACTGGATTATCTAAGTGCTCTTTAGCATCTTCTTCTTTCCTTGCTGGCATCATTGGTGTTCTGGTCACTCACTGCATCCCTGTGAGAATTTTGACACTTGAGTTTTTGTTTTCTTTTTTCCTCCTTAACAGTCATTTTCATAAGTCACTCTCTCATGGGCAATTCCAACTCTGAAGTTCGCTCAACCTCCTTGCCCCTAGTGGCATTTGTCTACATTCAATGTCACTGGCTCACACTCATGACTGTCTTTGCCCATGTCTGCCTCAGAGCAGTTTTGTATCTTGACCTTCTGGCTTTCTTATCCTTTATTCCCAACATTTCCTTGAGCTTATTAGCTTCTCAGACTTCTCTCATGCACATACTGCTTCTTCCTCCTGGCTCCCAGGGTGCATTTGTCTCCTCTTCCAGCGTGTTTCCAGGACCGTGTCACTTTGTCTCTCTTGCCACCTTGTGCGTTCTCACCCAGCTGTATCTAAGATTTGGCTCTCCCACTCTGACTCTCAGGGTGCTGAGTGTGCTGGCAGAGAATGGCCACTGCAAAGTCCTTACCCTTGCAAGCTTTCACCTCACAGAGTTGCTAGGACCAACCCTTTTTTCATGAGTAGATTCTGTACTCTGAATTTTATGACTCATGGAAGCTATCTCACACCTTCCTCCACTCTTTCAGTCTTTCTCTTCTAGCAAATGGCCCTTTTACTGCAGAGAGTGAATTTGGACCATACTCTTGAACACCCTCAACTCTGTGTCTCAGTTATGTACACAAAAGTGTCTGCTGATGCTGAATTAAGCTGGTGAATTTGGTCATCTTTCTGACCCTACTCAGAGGTTGAACTCTGAAGAGTTGGGTTATCCCTCCAATTCTGAGCTCAACAACCACAGCTCCCACCCTCCTCCTGTGGTAGGGGTGCCCTGTCACCCAGGGGCTATCTGGACTGGACCTATCTTTTCTGTGCTATCAAGATCGAGATCATGGTGTGAAGTACCCAGGAACATCTGTGATGGCGTAGCAAGATTGCTGCTCCTTGGCTGTGATTTTCTGAGTGGCTTTAGTGGAGGTTTGTGAGGGAAAATGTCATCAAGAGAGGTTGGGAGCCAGTGCTGGCCTTTGGACTTGCTCCTGTCTCTACTCACATAAATTAGAGTAGTGTAAATTTGGACAATTCAATGTGTACTTTCTGTAATTTAAGGAGTCAAATTAGTGGTTTTAGCATAATTTCTACTGGTGGTGTATAAGCAGGAAATGATTCCTGGGTCAGGAGGTCTTCCATTGAGAAATGTTACTTGGTTCCTGGCCTGACCTATAAAAAAGGGTTTTAGACCTGACCCCACCCTCCCTGGAGCTGCCTGAACCTTCTCCAGATGAAGACTGACTTTGTCTCTTTACTGCTCTAGCCCTATGTGGCCCTATCACCCTGGAAAGTGTCCTCAGCGTGTCCTGGGGACCAGCGTTTCACCTCTGGTCTCTTTCACTCTCTGTGGGAACAGGAAGGAACCTGGGCTCAAATGAACCTTTCATGCAGCCTTTCCCACATCTTCAGATACATCAATTTTTTCAACTTCTAAACAGGGAGTTGCATCTTGTACAGATATGTGATCTTCTAACATCCTGCGTGTTCCCCTTTCCTGCTGGAGGGCAGCCATCACAGTTGTTTTCTCTGCATCCTTTAGAAACGTGTCTTTTCATCCAGTACCAGTAAAGTTGTCCTCAGATGCTGGCCCCTCAGGGGTTTGTCATCATAGGCCAGACTCTGCTGAACACCTGCCCAGGCTAGACTGGGCTTTAGCATATTACATTTATTACCTCTTCTAGTCCCACTGGCCTGTAAGAGAGGTGCCCTTCATTGCCATTTTGGGGGCACAGAGGTTGGTGTCCTCCTTTCTGGTATCTCTGAAATTGTTTGACTCTGAACTGTTCCCCTGTATTCAAGGAATATACTTTCCATTGTGCAGTGGTCACAACAAGTGACATTGCTGTCTTTTCTCCTCTCATGATGGCCAACGGTCCAGTGGT
Organism: Paguma larvata; assembly: GCA_030068075.1. Classification (NCBI taxonomy): domain Eukaryota; kingdom Metazoa; phylum Chordata; class Mammalia; order Carnivora; family Viverridae; genus Paguma; species Paguma larvata. The sequence continues at coordinate 9,164 of JAINVK010000337.1, forward strand.
AGGGCCCTTCTTCTCTCTCACCTTTGCCACTCTGTTTCACCTGCCCATGGAGTCTCGACCATCTCTAGGCCTCATTCATTTCTGAAGTGTTGCATGTTCTGCCTGTGTCCTGTGGGTGGTGGGAACTGGTGCTCTGTGTCCACATCACTTGGGCAGTCAATAAACTGTGCCCCTTTTGTGCTGGGCTTATGTGTTTGATGTTGCTCCTAAGGGGTGAATCCAGGACTTTTTATTCTTGTCAGAGAATGTCCGCATTTCCCATTGTCCCGAGTGCCTATGTCCTGGCTGGGTACTCAATTCCTCCTCACCAATTCCCTCATACACGTGCTTGGTGATACCCTTGGGAGCCTTCCTAGTTCTTCTGGTACCTGCCTGAGTCTCAAATCTATGAAAGGGCTGGTGAAATTTTTCATGCCCCTGGCCATCAACCCTCAGGACTCAGCTAGACCACACTGAGCAGTAAGGGCAGGTAGAAAAGTCTGTTCCTCAGCAGTGATTCTGGGGACTACAGAAGGTGGGCTTGCATATTGGGTGGGTTCCTTTATCCTGGTCCTCATTTGGGTTCTGTTTAGCTTCCCAAGGGCATATTTCACTGGCCTCATAGGAGAGAGGAGCTGTTGGCTCCTCACCTTCCTGGCTGAGCACCCCCTAACACTTGTGGGTAGTGGCAGGGGTGGGTTTAGAGAGCATGACTGAAGCTCCTCCTAAATATACAAGTTAGTTGCCAATTGATGTACTATTTGTTGAATAGTAATTCAATTGTTGTAAAAGGCCTTGAAATCCCATTCACTTTTGGGGTTTGTTGGAGGTCCCAAAGGGAAAAACACAACCACTTAGGGCAGGGAATGAATAGATAGATGGCTGCAATATCTGATTCCACCCACCCCGCTAGGGGCCAAAGCCATGGAAATGATGGGCCAGGGATGAGACTCTGAGGGTCCTGTGCCAGGAGGATCTTTTGGGGGAACCAGAGGGATACCTCTTTTCTTTTTTTAATGTTTGTTTATTTTTACCGAGAGAGAATGGGGGAGGGGCAGAGAGGGAGAGAGAGGATCTCAACCAGGCTCCGTGTATCAGCTCAGAGCCCAATGTGGGGCTCGATCCCATGAACCGTGAGATCATGACCTGAGTTGAAATCAAGAGTTCGATTCTTAACCAACTGAGCCACCCGGCACCCCTGGAGGGACACTTCTGACTTATGCCAGAAAAATTTCAGGGTCTGAAGCTGTGCAGAATGGGGAAGAGTTGTGCTGGGAACCCAGGTTTGAGGTAGGGAGAGATGTGGACTTTCTGTGGATTGAATGGCATAGTTGGAAGCTGGATGTGCAAGGCTGGAGATGCACCTGCCCACCAGGACCACCAGGGGTCATGCAATCTCCAGTAAGATCAGGGAGAATCCTGGGGTGAGAGACCTAGGTCCCAACAGGTGACCTGCATGTGGAGCCTTGACATTTTTCAGTCTTGTTTTTAAGGTGTTCTCCTTGCCTTATGTCTCTATCTTTATTTTCCTTGTTCCCATTTTTTTAAAAGTTTTTTCCCTCTTTTTTCTTTTGTTAAAATGCTATTTTGTGTCAGACTCAGTCTTTTGATAGTGATGTTATCAGCTAGCAATGTTTGAGGCACTCACATGGCTCCATATTACTTGTGGCAGCCCCCACAGGCATTTCCCTCACTGCAGCCAGTATTGAGGCTGGACCTGCCCTTGTGGTTCTTAGGACTGCAAGACATACCTCAGCAATGACCATCAGGGAACTTTGAAAAAGCAAAGTTTATTACTTACAAATCCTGGAGGGTATGCTGCATGCCTGGAGCCAGAAAGCAAGGCTGCAGGTAGACAGCGAGGTAGGGAGTGTGGACCTGGGGCTCTGACTTTGCTGAGGTCAAGGGTAGGGCCTTTAAGGTTATATGGGCTCACTCTCTATTGGTGAATTTAAAACATAAGAGCAGGAATAAAAGCAAGGAAGGGAAAAGCAAGTGGTTAGTCAAATGGTCAGTTATTTAGAACAACCCTAGCTTTCTAACAGGGGAACTTGATGGATAGCTGGCTTTTGATCCAGTTGTGTAGCTGACAGTGTATTTACTCAGGATGGATATCTTTGAAGTGGATACCTCAGCAAGGCAATAAAAAGCTTAGTGTCAGGCACTTACGTTACAATCAAAACTTGTTGTCAGGCACTTACACTACAAATACCCATAACAGAAGATTTACCACCTTAACCATTTTTAAGTGTATAGTTTCCTGGTATTAAATACATTCACATTGTTATATATAGCCATCAGGACCATCCTCTTTTATATCTTGTAAAACTGAAACTCTATACCCATTAAACAACCCCTATTCCATTTTCCCCTCAGTCTCCGGCAACTACCATTCTACTTTCTATCTCTGTGAATTTGACTCCCCTAGATACAGCATTAAGTGGAATAATACGGTATTTATCTTTTTGTGACTGTTTATTTCACTTAGCATGATATCTTCAAGCTTCATCCATATTGTAGCATATTGTAGAATTTCCTTCCTTTTTAAGACTGAATAATATTCAGTTTTAAATTTGCAATCTTATTATAGCTTTGTATAGCCTTGCAAGCCTCATTAAATCTTGTCTGGAAGCAAACAAACCAATTAAAAACTTTGGCTTCCAAATTTCATGGTAAGGAGCAGTTTTTAAATTTCAATCTTTTAATTTTTTTTCTGTGTGAATTTGACAGCAGTATTTTGAACACCAGGATTATTACTATATATCCATAAGAGCAACTAAAATAAAATTGCAAGCACTGATCTTTAAAAATATAGAGAAGTGGCATAGCATTATTTAACCAAAGCAACCACTATGGGCCTTCTCTGCAGGGAAAAGCCCTGGGATTGGCCTCGCTTCACTGAACCAAGTACCCAGTTTGCTCTCTAAGGGGGATCAGAATGTGAGTCCAGACCCAGAATAATGTAGAGGTGCAAGGATGCTAGACCTGGGAACAACTGGTAGGGGTGGGGTTCTAGAGGCCAGCTTGCCCCTCGTGAGTACTTCCTGTGTCTTTGGAGAGCACTGCGGGAGGAAGCAACTCCACCCCAGCATCACTGCTCTTCCTCTCTCTGTCAGAGACAAATGAAAGAGAGTAAGCTCAGAAAAAAAGGGCATTAAAAACTACCACAGAAGAAAGAAGAGTTTCAAAGGAAATACAAAAGCAAAAGAGGCAAGGACAGCAGCTAGCCAGGTTGACCCCTTGTTTTAACCCTTTCTGGTGGGCTGTGGTGAATGAACTCTGGAGCTCTTCCTCTCATCAGTGAAGAGACAGGGTATCCCTCCTAACCACTCAAGTTTGCCCTTGGCATACGAGTGGATACACATGTGGATAGCATTTCCCCAATATCACTTTCTCACCATTGGGCAGACCCCCAAGCTTAGAGGATCAGGATTCCCCTGTTCTTCAGGCCCTTGTAAGCCCCTAGGAAAATGTCTGCTGGTCCAGTAAAGGGCATCAGGTGTGACTTTGGTGGGTCAGGGTATTTTGCTGCAGCACCCCCAGCTCTAGGTAGAGCCCCACATGATTCCCCTATCCCCTGCGACCCCAGGATAAGGTACAATGCCTCTCCATGTATGACAACTGTTTACAGATTTGTGTCTCAGGGCCAGCCCCGAAGTTGTCAGTTAGATTTATCTGGGGAGCGGTCATTTTTTTGGACTATTTACTTTCCTCTCTGACTTACTTCTGCGTTTCTTGAGAACAAATCCCATTCCACTCTTGGGATGATGGTTTTCTTTCTTACCTGTGATTTTGCGGCAGTGGCCACTTATACCCTCTGTCTTGTTCTCAGATCACTTATACCCCAGGAAAGGACCCCTTTCTCCGAGAGCAGGGACTCCTATTCATCTCTGCCCCTCCACTCACTTGACATAGTAAATGCTTGATAAATATTTGATTGGAAGAGATGCTTATATGTATTTCTGGGCCAGTTGTTTTGGGGAGTGGAGTGTATAGTAAAGCCATTGCCAGGCAAGTATCCTGAAAGTACATAAAGTGTTAATCTTGGGGTCCTTGTATGTGCTGAGAGCACACTCAGTGATGATGGTAGTTGGGCAGCAAGAGGGGCCCACTGATCTCTAGGACATCTTGGGAGAGACAAGCTGCCAAGTGGATCCTGACAAGGATGAGGGAAGTTTCTGAAGGTGAGGACGTGATAGAGAGGGGTTTTTGTTATGTTGAGGGCCAACATAAGGCAACATCTTTGAGTTTAGTAAAGTTGAATGGTTGCCTTTAAAAGATGGTTTCCACAAACATTGGATTGTATCTCCTGTAAGTGTTCTTGTGGATTAAAAATAATGAGAGCCATGAGCACTAAAGAATTGAGTAGTTTCAAAGGGATTTCTTTTTCAAAGTATTGGTAAAATAAAAGACTAAATACCTTCCCTGCTTGAAACTCTTAGAAATCAGACTTTTTGTGCCCAAATCCTATCTTTCTGAACATGTGTTGCATTTGTGCCATATGTCATTTACATTGTACAGAGGAAGTGTGTTAAAAAAAGCAATAAAAACCCAAAGCATGCATTTCCACAGGCCGTTCCATTCTAGAAGTGCGGTGACCACCGCCTGAACTGGTCAACTTAGGAGAGAAGGGAGTCCAAGAGAGCACTAGACAGGCCAAGCTCACATGAGTACAAGTGGCATGCAGATGGCAGGAGGCTACAGCCCCCCATCCTCTCCCCCATGCCTGGTTCAGAGTGAGGCACTCCACATCTTTGAATTTATTAGTGGTCTAGTATCCTAGTCTTCATATAGTGGCAAACAGCTTATTGGTGTTCTGGGTACAATTTCGGAAAACCAGACTCGGGAGGTAAAATGCTAAATGGGATTTCAAGGGAGAAGAAGGACTGTGCAGGACTCAGTGCTCTGGGATAGTGCTTCTTGGTAGTGCTGGCTTTTCCATGCCTTAGTTTCTCTTTGTCTACAGTGGATACTCTCCAGGCACTCACTCTGTTCCCTCTTCCAGCCCCTGACACCTTATTTCTAGACTTCTGAATGTGACTGGATGAAGTCTTTGGAGGAATGATGCCTCCATATGCATACTTAGGAAACATACAGGAATATTCCTATTTAGAATACCACTCCAAATGAACTGTGTAGGAATGAACTTCCTGTAACTATTCAAGGCCTACACCGAAAGCAAACTCAAAGAGACTCTAGGAAGCTTTAGAAGCTCCTAAACTTATGCAGTTAGTGGTTCTCAGGAAGAAGACTGAGCAGCTAGAATGTCAGTCATGCTGACATGAATAAAAAATTAAAAGCAATACTGAGAAAAGTCTCAACACAATTGTTTTACAACTGATAAAAACTTTTTTTTCCAGATAAAAATGTGAAAAAATCCAAGTGCAAGGCAAGACATCTGGAAAAGCATGTGAAGAGAAACACAAAAAATAAGAAAGAACAAGGAGAAATTGTCTTGTAAACTACCATAGATTAAATAATCTGGTACCAACACAGAAATAACAGGAAGCGGTAGCTTAAAGTTAAGTTCCTAAATTATGTGTGAAAACTGACTTGTTTTAATATTTCAGATGATTGGATAAAGTGTGGATCATTCATGTTATGAGAGTGGACACACATTTTTTTTATTAAATATATGTTTTTAACGTTTATTCATTTTTGAGAGACAGAGACGGAGTGTGAATAGGGGAGGGGCAGAGAGAGAAGGGATACACAAAATCTGAAGCAGATTCCAGGTTCTGAACTGTCAGCACAGAGCCCAACACAGAGCTCGAACCCACAAACTGTGAGATCATGACCTGAGGTGAAGTCGGACGCTCAATTGATTGAGCCACCCAGGTGCCCTGAAAGTGGACACACATTTGAAGAGACATAAGAAGTTATTCTGTCTTATGCCAAATAAAGTCCAGATATAAGGGTAAAGAATAATAGCATAAAGTAATAGAAAAAGTATCTATTAATAAATTTTTATGTAATTTTGTGTTGGGATGTCTATAGCTATGACAGCAACATAGGATTGGCTTGGTGAAACTGAGTGCCTTGAGGGCTCCACGTCTGGGCCAGGGCAGACACTGATGGACTGCAAAGCCACCAGGTAGCAGAGCTTCACAGCCGTAGTTTAGCATGACTATGATCATGAGCCCTTCACTGCCTTGCTGGCCTCCTGGGGTGACCTCCCAAATGAAGCATGTGACCCCAATGTTAGCCTCTATTTTAGTCCAGCTTGGGTTGCTATAACAAAATTCTACAGACTGGGTGCCTACACAACAGATATTTATTTCTCACAGTTCTGGAGGCTGGGTATCTGAGATCATGGTCCTGTGCAGGCTACTGGCTACCCCAACCCCCAGGAAGAGGGTCCTGGGGAGTTGGAACTGTTTTTTCTTCTGGTCTTTCACTCAAGGAGGAGGGGCATTCACATCCTTGACCCCATCTAGGTGAAGTAGGGCATGAGGTAGAGCCAAGAACTAGGATGGGAGAGAGGTGTCCCCAACCATGGGACAGACAGCCATGCTGGGACAGCCACACTTCCTCTGTCCTGTCCTCTGTTTATTTTGAGCTTGGAGCAGGCTGTCTGCAGATTTCTGCAGAACCCGGGTGTGTGACAGTCTGAGAGGTGCTGAGAAAGCAGAGAGTAATTTGAAGGGCTCTCTCAGTCCTGCATTCCTTATGGGGACAGAGCTAGGTGAGACAGGCAGGCAGAGCATGAGTTTGGTGATCTGGTAGTATCCTCTTTCCAGTTGCCCACTTGAAGGTCACTGTCCTGACTCTGCTCACAGTTTGTACTGGGTATTGATGAGAGATGTTCTTGTGATAAGATGCATGCTTTGTTTGTGGTAGAAGCTGTCCTCCTCTTAGGAAAATGTTATAGTGGATGACAATCACATAAGCCAGGGGTCAGCTCACTTTCCACCAACATGACTCGCATATATAAGGCTGTGGAGGGACATGAGTTCAGGTAGAGTACAAGCCCCAGTGACACACTGCTCACTAGTCAGATGCCCCTGATGCTCTACCCACCCTCAGGCCATCCCAGCAGTCCTGGGACAAGAGGTGGGGCTAGTGGTATCTTTGAGGCACACTGGCAGGCTGTCATAGATCAGTGGCCATTTGGCCATTGACAGGATATGAGCAAGAATCTTCCCTGAGGGTGAGTGCATGTCCTTAGTTCTGTCATGAGAGGTTGGATCAATCAAAATGAGTGTGAGAGGTGCTATAGGCAGCAGAAAACACAGTGGGGCATGTCCCCCTCCTGGCCATAGATATGCTGTTCAGCCCACAGGACCACTATAGCCACGTATGGAGGGTCGCCATAACCATAAGGATGTCTGCATACATATACATGTATACACACACATACACATTCAATTGCATGCATTCATATACAGATACATATTTATACATGTATACACATATACATATATGTATTTTATACATGTAGATATATACACACACGGACACATTTATACATACACATACACATTTACACATAGCATACTATACATTTATATACATATACTCATGTATATACACACTTATATGCAGTATATACATGCACATTTACACGTGTGTAATACACAGATATTTACATATTTACACACATGCATGCATTCATACACACACATGCATGTACACACACATATACACATACTTATTTATACACATGCACACATGAGCACAGTTGTTTCTATTAGTCTGGACCATTGGGAGTTTAGAAGAGAATGGACTAGGAATGGTCTGCTTGTCTGAGGGGAAGTTGAGAACAGACCTCGGTGCCCTGCAATCTGGAATCAAACCCAGAGCTGCTGCTTACACCAAGTCTGTTTCCCTTCCTTATTTCAAGGTGGATGTACCAGTAGTCCCTGACTGGTGAACACTGTAAGCATTATGAGACACAAGCAAAGTACTCAGGATGGGCCTGGCTGGTTGCAAGAGCTACGAGTATGAACTTATCCTGAAGGGGACCTCTCTTTTTTTGGGGGGAACCTCATGGGCTGCAGGTGATGTGTTTGGACTCTGGAGACCTTACTAACGAGAGCCCAGACTTATTTTGGGAGCTCAAAGGGAGGTAGCTATAGAGGCACTGAGTAGAGCAGCTGTGCCCAGCACTGTGACCATCTCCTGGTCAATGTGGAGATACCATGAGAAACACCTGGAAATAGCCAGGGTACTTTGAGGGGTCTAATTTCTGGCACTTGCGCTCGGAGAATATTGTGTCAGACTACCTGGGAATGAATGAGTGACCTGCTGCTTAAGTAGTACTTTCTTGTATCTCTGACCTCCCACATATCCAAAGCATCTTCCTTCCCAGAAGTGTGAAGGTGAGCTGGTGGCCATGGCAGGCCTTCTGTGGCTCACCCATGAGGGTACCTGCTTGATGACTTTCTCACAGGAGGTGGACACTCTTCACCATGGAGATGAATAGTACCTGTGATGATAGCGAGCATTCTGATAATGAAGCAGCTGTGGCTACAAGCCTCTCAAACCAACACTCCTTGGTGATTTTATGACATTAACATATTTTCATATACATGCTAACTTAGGCTGTATTAGAATTGCTTTTGGATTCGATTTTTGAAAATGGAGTTCCATTTAAAATTTTCATTCCTATCTACATGTTAAAATTTGACTCTATCTTGAAGACAAACCTTGAATTCTTGTATGAAGCTTCATCTAGCAGCTCCTATGGGCAGTCCTCCATCATCCCTTTGTATTCTTTCTCACAATTTTTACTTTGTGTTATGCTTGTTTGTAACTGAGTCTTACCTGCATGATTAGGGGATGGGCCAACCAACTCACTTTTAATTATCACCCTTTCTAGAGCAGTACCTGGGTTAGTACTCACATAGGAACTAGAGGCTATTATGAAATACATAATTCCAAAACTTAACATTTCTCATATTGGAATTTTGTCTATGCTTATGACCTTTCTTGATTTGAGGCATTAGACATCTGTGAAAAAATGGAGAAATGGTATTATAGCATTTTATAGTATTATTATTTGCCTTACATCTATTCATAGTTTATGGAGAATATGATGGGGTGGAATTATTTTGGGGGTTTACGGATTTATTTTCATGTTCTCCAATCAACTCTTACTGATTGCCATCTTTAACTGGCAAATTAACATTTGGTCAATTAGCCCTAAGGCCAACAGTGCTCATAGTTAGACTGAAGTTGGGCACTGTGTGATTCCAAGTTTCTAAGGGTCATGAACAGCCTATCAGCAAAGGCCTAATTATTTTTCTATGTGAATGTACTGTAATTAGAACACAGCTGTGAGAGTTGGTAGTTTACAAGTGTCTAATGAGCTATTTCCTTCCCCACTCACATTAGTTGGGGAGTTAATTGGGTCCATCTGTTGTATAATCCACAGTATCTCTGATATCTGTGATTTTATAAGCCTGTGGCAAACTTGGACTCTGGATTCACAAGGGGGTTTTGGTGCCTGAGTTCAAAGAAGAAATTTAGTGAAAATACAGAAAGGGTGACACCGACTGGACAGGAGACTGCTTTGTAGGAACTGTGCTGTAGGAAGCAGAATCTCGGACTCACGGTGAGGAGCAAATGTTAATGGGCAGGATCACTCATCATCCATTCCAGCATTTGGGATCTGGTTGCTGAGAGCAGTCCCCATGGCTGGTGGGCTACTAGGCAGTGACCTGCATCAGGTAAGAGATCTCTCTCCACCTCTCTCAGTGAAGTAGAGAGGTAGTTACAGCTACAAAATTCTGACTTTTCTTCACCAAGTGCGTTCTGGAACATTCTGCACAATGGCGTGCTAGAGGGTACACAGCTGTGGGCAAGGTAATGTGGACACCTGGGGACATGTGTACCCAGAGCTGACAGAAACCATGCAATCCTCACATAAGTAGACCCTGTCTGTCCTCCACCAGCACGTGCTTAAAGAGGCCCAACTTGTCTGTCCACCCTTCAGTGGTTATTCTGGGGCTTGGCCTTCTGCCTCCTGGGAAGGTCCTGGAACACATTTATTTCTGAGACCAGCCTCATCTGAATTAAGAATAGGATAGGATCCAGGTGGAGCCTTCTTCCTAGAGCTAAAAAAAACCAAAAAAAAAACGGGCAAATGCCTTTGCAGTTTTTTCAACCACATTTGTTGCTTGCCTAGAAAGATTAGCATACTGGAAAGTCATTGTGCTGGCAGAGCTAGGATATCTAAGCTATTCTCCAATTCTCCTGGATGTCAGCACAGCACCACGACTTTCTGTATGTGAGACCTGCTTGGTCATCTCACATCCCTTCTGGGAAAACCCCTCACAAGACCACAGACCACACACTGTCCTGCCTCAAGTGGCAGGTGCCTCCTGGGGACGTGCTGCAGCCACAGCGTGCTCCCTCCCACCTTGACCCCTTCTGGGAGAGGCCCTGGCTGACTGTGCCACCCCCACGTTAGCTCCTTTCCTCTGTGGGTGTGAGCCTGGCAGAACCCAAGTCACCGTGCCATGTGTGGGGCTGCACCTGCACCAGACTTGGAGTGGCTATGCTAGGGTCTGCAGGATTGACACCAACGAGGACCTGTCCTGTCCAGATGTGGTGGGATGTGGCAGAGATGAGGCAGGGGATGGGGGTGGGATGGGAGAGGGAGGGAGCTGGATGGGACTGGTTGAGATCAGGATCAGGGCGAGCACCAGTTGCATTCCATCTCCAGCACTGCAGGAGAGGAGCCCTTACTTCTCAAAGGCCTGCTCCTGACCAAGATATTTATTGACATTGCACATATCTGTGTGGTGGGTGTGGATCTTAGTCCTTAGTTCAGAAATACCACATTGCTTTATTTTTCAGCCTCGCCCCTTTTATTTATTTTTAAAAAAATTTTTTTAATGTTTATTTATTTCTGAGAGAGACAGAGAGTGAGCTAGAGAGGGACACAGAGAGAGGGAAACACAGAATCTGAAGCAGGCTCCAGGCTCCAAGCCATCAGCACAGAGCCCGACACGGGGCTTGAACTCACGAACCGAGAAATCATGACCTGAGCTGAAGTTGGACGCTCAACCGACTGAGCCACCCAGGTGCCCTGCCTCGACCCTTTTAAACTACTCAGTCCTTATGTGAGTACTTAACCCTCTCTGTCTCTGTTCATCTATGAGATGGGTATAAAAATGCCAGCTTATACAAGTTATGATGTCTAAACTAGTTTTTAAAATTGTTTTTCTGTGGGCACAATATATAACATAAAAGTTGCCATTTTAACCATCTTAAAGAATACAAATCATTGGTACTAAGTACATTCATAATATTGTGAAACCATCATCGGTATCTAATTCTAAGACATTTTCATCACTCTACACAGGATCTCTGTATCCGATAAAGAGTAACTTTCCTTTCCCCCTTCCCAGCCCCAGTAACCTCTAATCTGCCTTCTGTCTCTAACAAATTTACCTGTTCTAGATATGTCATATAAGTGAAATCATGCAATATTTGTCCTTTTGTGTCTGGATTATTTATCCCCAGCATATGTATGTGTATACACACACACACGTATATATATTTGAATTCATCCATGTTGTAGCCATGTATTAGAACTTCATTTCTTTTTATGACTAATTAATATTCCATTATGTGAATATATTGAATTTTGTTTATCCATTCATCAGAATTGTCTCTCTGTCCTTATATTTTGCCAGTTTCACTATGATGTGTCATGCAGAAGGTCTATTCAAGTTACATCTGAGGGGAGTTCTCTGTGCCTCTTGGATTTCCATGCCCGTTTCCTTCCTCATGTTGGGGAAGTTCTCAGCAATGATATTGTTTCATTTGAGTGCATCGCTCAGCTCTCAAATTCTCCTTTCCTGTTCCTGAATCAGCTTCTCTCTCTTTTTCTCTGCTTCCTATTTTTCCATAATTTTATCTTCTAATTCACTTATTCTCTCTTCTGCCTCTTCAATCCGTGCTGTGGCCATCTCCAATTTGTTTTGCACCTCATTCAAGATATTTTTTTAATCTCTCCTGACCATTTTTAAGGTCTTTGAACTCTGCCGCGCGGGACCCCTTGCATTCATCTATGCTTTTTTTCAAGCCCAGCGATTAGTTTTACGATTATCATTCTATATTCATGTTCTGTTATGTTGCTTATATCTGTTTTCATCAATTCTTGAGCTGTCACTACTTCCTGTAGATTCTTTTGAGGAGAATTCTTCCATTTCGTCATTTTGGCTAGGTGTGTTTTGGATTGTTTCTTTAAGTCGCCCTGGAAAGGAAAATGGACTGACAGACAAACAGAAAACAGAAATACTCAAACATACCGACAGATGATACAGACAAACAGTTCACAACAGAAAAAAGAATAACAAACAACTCTCTGAGGGCTGTGACCTGAAGTACCAGCTACACGTTAAGGACAGGGTGTACACTGTGCTGATGGCAGAGCATATACAGAGAGAATAATGACAGATGCAGGAGGAAGAAGAAACTGAACTTTGACCAGGTAGAGAGACTGAAGAGCTTAATCCAGACAGAGAGAAATCAGAATAGGGACGGATGCAAGGAAAAAGGAACGAAGATAGATGTTGCCCAGATGAACTATGTGGCCTGGTTATTCCAGAGAGAGAGATAGGAACGTACTGAAGGAGGTGTATAACATGCCTTGAGAGAGTGGATTAAAAGTCTGATTAAGCCAGCCAATACCCCAGATGGCCAGCTCAGGGGTGGGGATCGGTAAGAAAGAGAAAGGGGAGCATATATCTAAAAAAGAAGAAATGACCTGGAGTTACTCCAGGCAGCAGTCTGAACTTGGTGTCTGTAGCCTCCCGCTGAAAGGTGTCTCTCCTGTGAGGAGGGGTGTGGTTTGGTGTAGGCGGGTCCCGCCTCCACTGCTGCGGAGGCTTTGGAGGTGGCTTCCTGGAGCCGGTGTTTGCGGGCTTGGGAGACACCAATAGCGTCCTCCTAGTCCCTTCTTCCCAGTCTCTGAGCCTCAAATTGCCCCTTTATATCTGTCCTCGCTCTGCAAGGGGCGCCGGCATAGTGCGATTTGCTGGGTGGTTGCGCGCCCCTGCACTCTTCACCCGCTACATCACCAAGTTTCGCTGTAATTGTGTCCCTGGGATCTGCAGGCGGCTTGGCACCTCTGCCTGAGGCGGGCTGACTGGGCCACTGCTGCCGGCCCCAGTAGGAGGAGAGTTCTGCTATAGCAACGGAACTTCAAAAGCCCAGACTACCTGGATGGTAGCCTCTCTTTCTCTATCCCGTTTTTTCTCTCTCGTTCGGATGTGGCCCACTCCTCACTTTCCCGGACTTCTCTGTAGAAGGCTCTCCCTCCCCTCAGCTCCATACCCCGCAGTTTGTTTTATCTGCCTCAGATTACACTCACGTTTTTTGGGGAATTTTCTGGGTTTCGCTTTCCATTCCTTGTGGACTGCAACACCTTTCCTCCCCAGACTCTACGGGTGAGAACTCCTTTGGTTTCAGTCCTTCTCAGTTTGAAAGACTCGGGGAATAATGGGTCTGCCATGTTGGCCTCTCCTCCCTGTTTATGCATTCATCTATTGATGGACGCTTGGGCTTCTCCCCACATTTTGGCTATTGCAAATAATGAACTGCTATGATGAATATTGACATACAAGTATCTGCTTACATCCCTTTTTTTCAATTATTTTGGATATATACCCAGCAGTGGAATTTGCTGGGTTATATGATAACTCTATGTTTGACTTTTTGAGACCCACCAAAATACTTTTCACAAATATTTCCACATTTTATAGTACCACTCACAGAGTATTTTGGCTCCCAATTCTCCATTACATCCCAACATTGGTTATTTTCTGTTGTTTTGATTATGGTCATCTTAATGGGGTATGAAGTGATATCTCATAATGGTTTTGATTTGCATTTTCCTAATGATGTTGAGAGTCTTTTCCTGTGCTTTATCTTCTTTGGAGAAATTCAAGTCCTTTGCCCATTTTAAACGTGGATTGTCTTTTGTTGTTGAGTCGTAGGAGTTCTTTGTATATTCTAGGTATTAAAACCTTATCAGGTATGTATGATTTCCAAAGTATCCCATTCGATAGGTTGTCTTTTCACTTTCTTGGACAAAGTGATTTTCATTTTTTAGTTTATTTTTTTTTCAGTTGTATTGAGATATAGTTGACATAGAAATTAATTTTGATGAAGTCCACGTATTTGTTTTTTTTTTTTTTCTGTTGTTCATTGTTTTGGTGTAATATCTAAGAATCCATTGCCAAATCCGAAGTCATACAGATTTACTTTGATTTTTTTCTAAGAATTTTATGGTTTTACCTTTTAAATAAATGATCAATTTTGAGTTAATTATTTTCTAAGATGTGAAGGATCCAACTTTATTCTTTTGCCAACTAGGGAATCTGGTTGTCCCAGCTCCATTTGTTGAAGAGACTGTTCATTCTCTACTGAATAGTCTTGGCACTGTTGTCAGAAAGTCAATTGGCCATAAATGTATGGATGTATTTCTGGATTCTTAATTTTGTCCCACTAGTTTATATGTCTATCCTTATGACAGTGCCGCAGTGTTCAGATTACTGTACCTTTATAGTAAGTTTTGAAATCAGGAAATGTGAGTGCTGAAGCCTTGTTCTTTCTTAGGATGTTTTGATTACTCGGGGCCCCTTGAAGTTGCATATGAATTTGAGAATTGGCTTTTCCATTTCTGCAAAAATTACCATCAGAATTTTGATAGAGATTGCATTGAATCTGTAGATGGGTTTAGGTGGTATTGACGTTTTAACATTATTATTTCTACCTATGAATATGGGATATATTTCCAATTATTTAACTCTAATTTCTTTCAGCAATGTTTTCTAGTTTTCAGCATACAAATCTTTCAGCTCCTTGGAAATTTATTTCTAAATATTTTATTCTTTTTGATGATATTGTAAATGGAATCATCTTAATTTGCTTTTCAAATTGTTCATTGCTGGTGTAGAGAAATAGAACAGATTTTTATGTTGATATTGTACCTGCAATTTGCTGAATTCATTTTTTATGGTAGTTTTCTTGCAAAAAGTTTTGGATTTTCTATATATAGGATCACGGGATCATGTCGTCTGCAAATGGAGATAGTTATAGTTCCTCCTTTCCAGTTTGGATGTTTTTAATTCTTGCCTAATTACTCTGGCTAGAACTTCCAGTACAATGTTGAATAACAGTGGTGAAAGCAGGCATTCTTTATTTGTTCCTGATCTTATCAGAAAAGCTTTTAGTCTTTCACATTTAATATGATGTTAGCTGTGTGTTTTTCACAAATTACCTTTATCATATTGAAGAAGTTCTCTTCTAAAACTATTTTTCCGAATGTTTTCCACCCTTCTCCCAGAGAACTTGGGCTTACGATGAAAGATGACAGGACGACATAACCACTGGGGGACAATGGCCCAGACCCATTGTTCCCTGCAGTCTGTCAAAGCTAAAAGGAGATGAAGTTGGAAAGATTCAAGGTTGATGCTATGAGCAGACACTGATACCAGGCCTGAGAGTCTAAGATTCATCTTCTGTGCCAGTGTTTCTCACAGTGTGGTACTATTTAAAAAATCCCTTAGGTGTTGTAAAGATATAGCTCTCTGAGCATACACTTCTCTGAATTAGAATCTATAGAATAGGGTCCTGGGGAATTGTCTTCAAGCAGACCCCAGATCATTTGATTGTAGGCTTACATCGGAAGCCACTGCTGTAAGCCATGGCAGGAGAGAATGAAATGAGAATGGCAGGAGGAGGTTGTGTTGCCAAACTTGGGAGGGGGAATCTAACACCCTTGGAATTGTTCCAGATATACACACCTGATAATTCCAGGAGAGCAAAGTTTAAAAAGAGGGTTACAAGAGGGAACTCTGTGGAAGATGGATTTTAGGAGAACACAAATTCATTTCTGGGCATGTTGATTTGAAGTGTGATCAGAGCTGGGTTACAGCTATCTTTCCTGGGTAAGGGGACAAAGTCATGGCAGAGTCCCATCTATTGTGCCTGATGCATGGGAGATGCTAATATATGCTAGCTCCTCTCATGGAATTGATGGCTTTCCCTGGCCTTAATCATGTGAACTGTTAATCTCATCCTTACGTCTTAAGCTTGCTCCTAGGTGCTGTGCTGGGAGTCGGGCTCATGGTAGAGTTGAGGGGGCAGATATATTAACAAGTAGCTGCAAAGTATGCAATAAGTGACACAACAGAGGTGAGTGCAAGGTACAGGAATGTCAGAGGGAGGGTGAGCTCTTATCTTCTTATTGTTTTTAAAAGATAGTTTATCATTTAAATAAAAATGATAAGAATGTAATTTGGGTTTTATAACACATGTAAAAGTATGACACTAATAGCACAAAGGTTGGGAAGAGAGAAACAGATGCACATGATTTTAAGTGTGCCATTGTGCACTATAGCTTAATTTTAGGAGTCTTTTAAAAATATGTTTCTTCATTTCCTAGACTAACTAGGAATGAGAAGTGGAAATAATCAGTTATTTGAAAATACATTATTATAAAATACATATTTTAAATGTATTATGAAAATATATTATTTTCATTCTATATTTCAGGATTTCAGTACACCTTCCATCTCATCATTTACTGAATTCCAATTTTCTATCCAATTACCTCTGTACTATTTCTTTTCTGTGCATAACTTGCCTTCTGTTCAAGTTGATAAATTCATCCTTCCTTTAAAATAATATATAATACTTTATATGGACAAAATAATATACGTAACATATCAGTAAGTTATTAAGTTTAATTTTCAAAAAGCCCTTTGTGTTCACCAACCAATTGGCACCTCTTTTGAACCCTATCCTTTTGTTTCCTAATATGGGGACTAATTTTTGCAATTTTGTATTTATAATTCTTGTGTGTGTTTGTGTATATCTATCTATCTATCTGTCTATCTATCAATCTATCTAACATCTATATAAAACCACACAAATGGATCCTAAACAATATATTGTTAAGTGCTTATTTTGAGCTTTATAGAATTTACATCATATATGTATTCTTCCATGAATTCCCTTTTTCACTCAATATTATGTTTCTAACGTCCATATTTCTTTGTTTAGCTGTGGTTCACGCATTTTCACTGCTGTATAAAATTTCCTTTGTCCGACTATCCTGTTGCATGTTGATTTTTGTATCCTTCAATTTTGCTGAATTTTTCTTTTTAGTTCTAACAGTTGTGTGTGTGTGCACGTATGTGTATGTAATCTTTAGAATATTGCATATAAGATCATGTCATCTGTGAACAGAGATAATTTTATGTTTCTTTCCAGTTTGAATGCATTTTATTTGTTTTTCTTGCCTAATTGATCTGGCTAGAACTTCCAAAATTAAATACATACATATATATATAATTATATTTAATATATATATATATATATATATATATATATATATTATTATATTATTATTTTTTATTATATTAATAATATATAATAATTATATATAATATATATATTATATAATAATATTATATAATAATAATTATATATATTAATTAATTTATTTAAATTCAAGTTAGTTAGCACAAAGGGTAGTATTTGTTTCAGGAGTAGAATCCAGTGATTATTCACTTACATATAACACCAAGTGCTCATCCAAGAAGTGCCCTCCTTAATTCCCATCATCCTTTTAGCCCATCCGCCCACCACTTTCCTTCCAGAAACCCTCAGTTTGTTCTCTATATGTAAGAGTTTTTTAAGGTTTTCCCCCTCTCTCTGTTTTTATCTTATTTTTCCTTTCCTTTCCCTGTGTTCATCTGTTGTATTTCTTAAATTCCACATATGAATGAAATCATATATTTGTCTTTTCCTGACTCACTTATTCCATATATGTTATTGCAAGTGGCAAGATTTCATTCACACCAAATAGTATTCCATTGTATAAATATATACCACCTCTTCCTTATTCATCAGTCGATAGACATTTGGGCTCTTAACATAGTTTGGCTATTGTTAATAGCGCTATATACATTGGGGTGCATGTGCCCTTTCAAATCAGCATTTTTGTGTCCTTTGAATAAATAACTAGTAGTGCAATGGCTGTGTTGTAGGATAGTACTATTTTTAATTTTTTGAGGAACCTCCATACTGTTTTCCAGAGTGGCTACATCAGTTTGCATTCCCACCAACAGTGCAAGAGAGTTCCTCTTTCTCTGCATTTTAGCCAACATCTATTGTTTCCTGAGTTGCTAATTTTAGCCATTCTGACAGGTGTCAGGTATCTCATTGTGGTTTTGATTTGTGTTTCCTTGATGATGAGTTATGTTGAGCATTTTTTCATGTGTCTGTTTGCCATCTCAATGTCTTCTTTGGAAAAGTGTCTATTCATGTCTTCCACCCATTTCTTCGCTGGATTATCTGTTTTTTGGGTGTTGAGTTTGTAAATTCTTTATATATTTTTGATACTAGCCCTTTTTCTGATGTCTCAATTGCAGATATCTTCTCCTATTCCATCATATGCCTTTTAGTTTTGTTGATTGTTTCCTTCACTGTGCAGATCCTATAGGAGAAAACAGGCAGCAACCTCTTTGATCTCAGCCACAGAAATTTCTGAAGTTTGTCAATTCTTTTATATTTATATTTATATTTATATTGACAGTATCAATTCTTTTATATTTATTAAGATTTTCCTTATGCCCAGAATGTGGCCTGTCTTGAAAAATGTACCGTGTGCAGTTGAGAAGAATGTGCAGTTGCTTCTGGATGAAGGATGCTGAAGGTCAGTTAGGCCCATCTGTTCCAATGTGTCGTTCAGGGCCATTGTTTCTGTAGTGATCTTCTGTTTAGTGGATCTGTCCAATGCTGAGAGTGGAGTGTTAAGGTCCCCTACAATTAGAACATTTTTATTGATAAGGTTGCTTATGTTTGTAATTAATTGTTTTACAAATTTGGGTGCCCCAGAACTCAGCATGTAGGTATTTATAATTGTGAGCTCTTCCTGCTGGATGGTCCCTGTGATTATTATATAATGCCCTTCTTCATCTCTTATTACACCCTTTACTTTAAAGTCTAGTTTGTCTGATATAAGTATGGCTACTCCAGCTTTCTTCTGACTTCCAGTAGCATGGTAGATAGTTCTCCATCCCCTCACGTTCAGTCTGAAGGTGTCCTCAGGTCGAAAATGAGTCTCTTGAAGATAGCAAATAGATGGGTCTTGTTTTTTTATCCATTCTGTACCCTATGTCTTTTGATTGGAGCATTTAGTCCATTTACATTCAGTGTTAATATTGAAAAATATGGGTTTATAGTCACTGTGTTATCTGTAGGTTTCATACTTGAAAGGATGTCTCTGGTAGTTTGTGTTCTTTGCAACCTTTCCTTCATAGAGTGCCCCTCAGGATCTCTTGTAATGCTGGTTTATTTGTGATGAATTTCTTCAGTTTTTGTTTGTTTGGGAAAATCTTTATCTCACCTTCCATTCTGAATGACAAGCTGGCCAGATAAAGGATTCTTGGTTGCATATCCTTCATGTTCATCACATTGAAGATATCCTGCCATTCCTTTCTGGCTTCCCTAGTTTCTGTAGGTAAGTCTGCTACAACCCTTATGTGTCTACCTTTGTATGTTAATCCTGTTTTTCCCTATCTGCTTTCAGAATTCTCTCTCTGTCCTTGTACTTTGCTAGTTTCACTATGATGTGTCGTGCAGAAAGTCTATTCATGTACGTCTGAGGGGAGTTCTCTGTGCCTCTTGGATTTCAATGCCCATTTCCTTCCACATGTTGGGGAAATTCTCAGCAATGATTTATTCAAGTACCCCTTTGACTCCTTTCTCTCTCTCTTCTTCCTCTGGAATTCCTATGATACAGATATTGTTCCATTGGAATGCATTACTCAACTCTCGAATTCTCCCTTCCTGTTCCTGAATCAGCTTCTCTCTCTTTTTATCTGTTTCCTCTTTTTCCATAATTTTGTCTTCTAATTCACTTATTCTCTCTTCTGCTTCTTCAATTTGCGCTGTGACTGCCTCTAATTTGTTTTGCACCTCATTTAAGTCATTTTTTTAATTCCTCCACACCATTTTTAAGGTCTTTGATCTCTGCAGCGAGGGACCCCCTGCATTCTTCTATGCTTTTTTTAAGCGCAGCAATTAGATTTATGTTTATCATTCTATATCCGTGTTCTGTTATGTTGCTTATATCTGTTTTCATCAATTCTTGTGCTGTCACTACTTCCTGTAATTTCTTTTGAGGAGAATTCTTCCGTTTCATCATTTTGGCTTGGTGTGTTTTGATTTGCTTCTTGAGGTCACCGCTTTCTTGGGGCACTTTCTGGATGTCGCCCTCTATTCCTTGTAGACTCCAGCACCTCTCTTTCCAGACTCTTGGGGTTGAGAGTCCTTTGTTTTCAGTCCTTCTTAGTTTGAAAGACACAGGGAATACCGGGTCCCCCTGCTCCTCTGCCATGTTAGACCTCCTTGAGGTGTGTTTCTTCTATCCCTACTTTCTTGAGGGCTTTCATCAAGAAAGGATGTTGTATTTTGTCAAATGCTTTTTTTTGCATCTATTGAGAGGACCATATGGTTCTTATTCTTTCTTCTATTAATGTGGTGTATTACGTTGATCAATTTGTGAATATTAAGCCACTCCTAAACCCAGGGATGAATCTCACTTGGTCATGGTGAATAATTATTTTAATGTACTATTGGATTTGGTTTGCTACTATCTTGTTGATAATTTTTGCATCCATGTTCATCAGGCATATTGACCTATAATTCTTTTTAATGGAGTCTTTCTCTAGTTTTGAATCAAAGTAATGTTGGCTTCATATAATGAGTTTGGAAACTTTCCTTCTATTTCTATTTTTTGGAACAGTTTGAGAAGAATAGGCATTAACTT
>JAINVK010000336.1:0-28447 GCA_030068075.1 Paguma larvata
TGCTGCCTGTTCTGCGCATTCAGTTCTTAACCGTGCTACTAAATGAAACAAGAGGTTAGTTCAGTGAGGCACTCGCCACTGTGTTGTTTCACAGATAAAGCGTATACTCTTTGCTGCTGTTCTGCGCATTCAGTTTTAACCGTGCTACCTAAGTGAAACAAGAGGTTAGTTCAGTGAGGCACTCGCCACGTGTTGTTTCACAGAGGAGCGTGGCTTTTGCTGCTGTTCTGCATTCAGTTTTAACCGTGCTACCTAATGAAACAAGAGGTTAGTTCAGTGAGGCACTCGCCAGTGTTGTTTCACAGAGAAAGTATGGCTCTTTGCTGCTAGTTCTGCGCATTCAGTTTTAACCGTGCTACCTAATGAAACAAGAGGTTAGTTCAGTGAGGCACTCGCCACTGTGTTGTTTCACAGAGTAAAGCTATGGCTCTTTGCTGCTGTTCTGCGCATTCAGTTTTAACCGTGCTACCTAAATGAAACAAGAGGTTAGTTCATGAGGCACTCGCCCCTGTGTTGTTTCACAGGGTAAAGGCGTATGGCTTATTGTGCTAGTCTGCGCATCAGGTTTTAACCTGATACCTAAAAGAAAGAAAAGGTTGTTCTGTGAGGCACTCGCCACGGTGTGTTTCACAGAGCAAAGCGATGGCTCTTTGCTGCTTAGTTCTTGCGATTTCAGTTTTTAAACCGTGTTACCTAAGTGAAACAAGAGGTTAGGTCAATGAGGCACTCGCCACAGTGTTTGGTTTCTCAGAGTGGAGTGTATAGGCACCTTGCTGCCTGTTCTGCGAATTCAGTTCTTAACATTGCTACCTAAATGAAAACAAGTGTTAGTTCAATGAGGCACCGACCCACTGTGTTGTTTCACAGAAGCAAGCGTTATGGCATTTGCTGCTAGTACTGCGCGATTCAGTTTAACCGTGCTACCTAAGTGAAACAAGAGGTTAGTTCAATGAGGCACTCGCCACAGTGTTGGTTCACAGAAGTGGAGTTTATAGCACCTTGCTGCCTGTTCTGCGAATTCAGTTTTAACCGTGCTACCTAAATGAAACAAGAGGTTAGTTCATGAGGCACTCGCCACTGTGTTGTTTCACAGAGTAAAGCTATGGCTCTTTGCTGCTGTTCTGCGCATTCATTTTTAACCGTGCTACCTAATGAAACAAGAGGTTAGTTCATGAGGCACTCGCCAGTGTTTTCACAGAGTGGAGTAGGTAGCTTTGCTGCTGTTCTGCGCATTCAGTTTTAACCGTGCTACCTAAATGAAACAAGAGGTTAGTTCAGTGAGGCACTCGCCACAGTGTTGTTCACAGAGTGAGTATAGCCTTTGCTGCGTTCTGCGCATTCAGTTTTAACCGTGCTACCTAAAGTCAAGAGGTTAGTTCAGTGAGGCACTCGCACTGGTGTTTCACAGAGTAAGTACAGGCTCTTTGCTGCTGTTCTGCGCATTCAGTTTTAACGTGCTACCTAATGAAACAAGAGGTTAGTTCAGTGAGGCACTCGCCACTGTGTTGTTTCACAGAGTAAAGCGTATGCTTTTGCTGCTGTTCTGCGCATTCAGTTTTTAACCGTGCTACCTAAATGAAACAAGAGGTTAGTTCAGTGAGGCACTCGCCACTGTGTTGTTTCACAGAGCGTATGGCTCTTTGCTGCTAGTTCTGCGCATTCAGTTTTTAACCGTGCTACCTAATGAAACAAGAGGTTAGTTCATGAGGCACTCGCCACAGTGTTTCACAGAGTGGAGTGTATCTTTGCTGCTGTTCTGCGCATTCATTTTAACGTGCTACCTAAATGAAACAAGAGGTTAGTTCATGAGGCACTCGCCACTGTTGTTTCACAGAGAGATAGGCTCTTTGCTGCTAGTTCTGCATTCAGTTTTTAACCGTGCTACCTAATGAAACAAGAGGTTAGTTCAGTGAGGCACTCGCCACAGTGTTGTTCAGAGTGGAGTGTATATGCTGCTTTCTCGCATTCAGTTTAACTGCTACCTAATGAAACAAGAGGTTAGTTCATGAGGCACTCGCCACTGTTGTTTCACAGAGTGGGCTATGGCTCTTGCTGCTAGTTCTGCATTCAGTTTAACCTGCTACCTAATGAAACAAGAGTTAGTTCATGAGGCACTCGCCACTGTTGTTTCACAGAGTGGAGCGTAGGCTCTTTGCTGCTAGTTCTGCGCATTCAGTTTAACCGTGCTACCTAAATGAAACAAGAGGTTAGTTCATGAGGCACTCGCCACTGTGTTGTTTCACAGAGTAAAGCGTGTGGCTCTTTGCTGCTAGTTCTGCGCATTCATTTTTAACCGTGCTACCTAAATGAAACAAGAGGTTAGTTCATGAGGCACTCGCCACGTGTTTTCACAGAGTGGAGTAGGTAGCTTTGCTGCTGTTCTGCGCATTCAGTTTTAACCGTGCTAACTAAAAACAAGAGGTTAGTTCATGAGGCACTCGCCACTGTGTTGTTTCACAGAGTGGAGTGTATAGCCTTGCTGCCTGTTCTGCGCATTCAGTTTTAACGTGCTACCTAAATGAAACAAGAGGTTAGTTCAATGAGGCACTGGCAACTGTGTTGTTTCACAGAGTAAAGCGTATGGCTCTTTGCTGCTAGTCCTGCGCTTTCATTTTTTAACCGTGCTACCTAGGTGAAACAAGAGGTTTGTTCAGTGAGGCACTCGCAAAAGTGTTCCTTCACAGAGTGGAGTATGTAGCAATTTGCTGCCTGCTCTGCACATTCAGTTCTTAACCATGCTAACTAAAAGAAACAAGAGGTTAGTTCAGTGAGGCACTCGCCACAGTGTTGGTTCACAGAGTGGAGTGTATAGCACCTTGCTGCCTGTTCTGCGCATTCAGTTTTTAACCGTGCTCCTAAATGAAACAAGAGGTTAGTTCAATGAGGCACTCACCACTGTGTTGTTTCAAAGTGTAAACCTTGTGACTCTGTTCTGCTAGTTCTGCGCATTCAGGTTTTTACCGTGCTACCTACGTGAATCAAGAGTTTAGTTCAGTGAGGCCCTCGCCACAGTGTTGGTTCAGAGAGTGAAGTGTATAGCACCTTGCTGCCCGTTCTTCGCATTCAGTTCCTAACATTGCTACCTCAATGAAACAAGAGGTTAGTTCAATGAGGCATTTGCCACAGTGTTGGTTCACAGAGTGGAGTCTATCGCACGTTGCTGCTATTTCTATGCATTCAGTTCCTAACCCTGCTACGTATATGAAACACGATGATAGCTCAATGAGGCACTCGCCAAAGTATTGCGTCTCCGAGTGGAGAGTAGGGCTCTTTGCTTCTAGTTTTGCGCATTCAGTTCCTAACCCTGCTACCTAAATGAAACAAGAGGTTAGTTCAATGAGGCACTGGCAACTGTGTTGTTTCACAGAGTAAAGCGTATGGCTCTTTGCTGCTAGTTCTGCGCTTTCATTTTTTAACCGTGCTACCTAGGTGAAGCAAGAGGTTTGTTCAGTGAGGCACTCGCCAAAGTGTTCCTTCTGAGAGTGGAGTATGTAGCAATTTGCTGCCTGCTCTGCACATTCAGTTCTTAACCGTGCTAACTAAAAGAAACAAGAGGTTAGTTCAGTGAGGCACTCGCCACAGTGTTGGTTCACAGAGTGGAGGGTATAGCACCATGCTGCCCGTTCTGCGCATTCAGGTTTTAACCCGGCTACCTAAAAGTAAGAAGAGGTTAGTTCAGTGAGGCACTCGCCACTGTGTTGTTTCACAGAGTAAAGCGTCTGGCTCTTTGCTGCTAGTTCTGCGCATTCAGTTTTTAACCGTGCTACCTAAGTGAAACAAGAGGTTAGTTCAGTGAAGCACTCGCCACAGTGTTGTTTCACAGAGTAAAGCGTCTGGCTCTTTGCTGCTAGTTCTGCCCATTCAGTTTTTAACCGTGCTATCTAAGTGAAACAAGAGGTTAGTTCAGTTAGGCACTCGCCACAGTGTTGTTTCACAGAGTAAAGCGTCTGGCTCTTTGCTGCTCGTTCTGCGCATTCAGGTTTTAACCCTGCTACCTATAAGAAAGAAGAGGTTAGTTCAGTGAGGCACTCGCCACTGTGTTGTTTCACAGAGTAAAGCGTATGGCTCTTTGCTGCTTGTTCTGCGCATTCAGTTTTTAAACGTGCTACCTATATGAAACAAGAGGTTAGTTCAATGAGGCACTCACCACTGTGTTGTTTCACAGTGTAAACCTTGTGACTCTGTTCTGCTAGTTCTGCGCATTCAGGTTTTTACCGTGCTACCTACGTGAAACAAGAGGTTAGTGCAGTGAGGCACTCGCCAAAGTGTTCCCTCACAGAGTGGAGTATATAGCAATTTGCTGCCTGTTCTGCCCATTCTGTTCTTACGCGTGCTACCTAAAAGAAACAAGCGGTTAATTCAATTAGGCACTTGCCACAGTTTTAGTTCACAGAGTGAAGTATATAGCACGTTGCTGCTATTTCTGCGCTCAGTTCCTAACCGTGCTACCTAAATGACACAAGGGTTTAGTTCAATGAGGCATTCTCAACAGTGTTGATTCACAGAGTGTAGTCTATCGCACGTTGCTGCTATATCTACGCATTCAGTTCCTAACCCTGCTACCTAAATGAAACAAGATGATAGCTCTATGAGGCTCTGGCCAAAATGTTGCTTCACAGAGTGAGAGTAGGGCTCTTTGCTTCTAGTTTTGCGCATTCAGTTCCTAACCCTGCTACCTAAATGAAACAAGTGGTTAGTTCAATGAGGGACTCGGCACAGGGTTGCTTCACAGAATGGAGTGTAGGGCTTTTGCTTCTAGTTTTGCGCATTGAGTTCCTAACCCTGCTACCTAAATGAAACAAGAGGTTAGTTCAATGAGGGACTCGTCACATCGTTGCTTCACAGAGTGGAGTATGTAGCACTTTGCTGCCTGTTCTTCGCATTGAGTTCTTAACGGCGCTACCTATATGAGACAAGAGGTTAGTTCAATGAGGCACTCGCCACAGTGTTGGTTCACAGAGTGGAGTGTATAGCACATTGCTGCCTGTTCTGCGCATTCAGTTCCTACAGTGCTACCTAAATGAAACAAGAGGTTAGTTCAGTGAGGCACTCGCCACTGTGTTGTTTCACAGAGTAAAACTTATGGCTCTTTGCTGCTAGTTCTGCGCATTCATGTTTTAACCGTGCTACCTAAATGAAACAAGAGGTTAGTTCAATGAGGCACTCCCCACTGTGTTGTTTCACAGAGCAAAGCGTATGGCTCTTTGCTGCTAGTTCTGCGCATTCAGTTTTTAACCGTGCTACCTAAGTGAAACAAGAGGTTTGAACAGTGAGGCACTCGCTACAGTGTTGTTTCACATAGTAATGTGTGTGCCACTTCGCTCCAAGATCTTTGCATTCGGTTCCAAGCGCTGCTAACCTACTGGTACAGGTTAGGGGAATGAGGCCTTGCACACCGTGTTGTTTCACAGAATTTAGTAGAGAACACTTTGCTGCTAGTTCAGCGAATTGGATTCCGTACACTGCTATCTTACTGATACAAGAGGTTACTTCAGAGAGTCACTCGCCACAGTGTTGTTTCACAGACAGGAGTGTATGGCACTTTGCTGCCAGTTCTGGGCATTCAGTTACTAACCTTGCTACCTATATGAAACAAGGGTTTAGTTCACTGAGGCACTCGCCACAGTTTTGGTTCACAGAGTGGAGTATATAGCACGTGGCTTCTATTTCTGTGCATTCTGTTCCTAACCGTGCTACCTAAATGAAACAAGAGGGTAGTTCAATGAGGCACTCGCCACAGTGTTGCTTCACAGAGTTGTTATATAGAACATCGCTCCAACATTTGTGCATTGGATTCCATACGCTGCTAACGTACTGAAACAGGTTAGAGGAATGAGTCCTTCCACTCAGTTTTGTTTCACAGAAATGAGTACACGACACTTCGCTGCTAGTTCTGCGAATTGGATTCCGAACACTGCCACCTTAGTGAAGCAAGAGGTTACTTCAGAGAGGCACTCGCCCCAGTGTTGTTTCACAGAGTGGACTGTATGGCACTTTGCTGCCTGTTCTGCGCATTCAGTTCCTAACCGTGCTACCTAACTGAAACAAGAGGTTAGTTCAATGAGGCACTCGACACAGTGTTGTTTCACAGAGTTGTGTGTATGGCAATTCGCTCCAAGATCTTTGCAATGGATTCCAAACGCTGCTAACCTACTGAATCAGGTTGGAGGAATGAGGCCTTCCACACAGTTTTGTTTCACAGAATTGAGTAGAGGACACTTTGCTGCTAGTTCTGCGAATTGGATACCGTACACTGCTACCTTACTGAAACAAGAGGCACTCTTCAGAGAGGCACTCGCCACAGTGTTGTTTCACAGACCGGAGTGTATGGCACTTTGCTTCCTGATCTGCCATTTCAGCTTCTCGCACTGCTACCTTACTGATACAAGATGTTACTTGAAAGAGGCAATCCCCACAGGGTTATTTCACAGAGATGAGGCATGTCACCTCTCATGATTCTATATCACACTTGCTGAAACAAGCTGGTTGTTGTAGGAGGCCATCAGCACTGCGTTCTTTCACAGAGTTGAGTTTCCCACAGTGTTGTTTCACAGAGTTGTGTGTATGGCACTCAGGTCTAAAATCTGTGTGTTGGATTCCACGCGCTGTTAACTTACTGAAACATGGAGTAGAGGAATGAGGCCTTCCACACAGTGTTGTTTCTCAGAATTGAGTGTACAACACTTTGCTGCTTGTTCTACGAATTGGGTTCGTCTACTGCTACCTTACTGAAACAAGTGTTTACTTCAGTGAGGCACTCGCCATAGTTTTATTTCACCGAGTGGAGTGTATGGCTCTGCGCATTCAGTTCCTCACACTGCTAACTTACTGAAACAAGATGTAACTTGAAGGAGGAGTTCCCCACAGTGTTATTGCAGAGAGTTGAGTGCATGCCACCTCGCTACCTGTTCTGCTCTTTCTATATCACACACCGCTTACTTGCTGAAAGAAGCTGTTCGTTGCAGGAGGCATTCCGCACTGTGTTGTTTCACAGAGTTGAGTCTATGGCACGTTGCTGCTAGTTCTGCGCATTCAGTTCCTCACACTGTTAACTTACTGACACAAGATGTAACTTTTAAGAGGCACTACCCACAGTGTTACTTCAGAGAGTTGAGTGCATGGTACTTTGCTGCCTGTTCTGCGCATTCTATATCACACACTGCTAACTTGCTGAAACAACCTGTTAGTTGCAGGAGGCCTTCCGCACTGCATTGTTTCACAGAGTTGAGTGTATGAGACTTCACTACTAGGTCTGCGCATTCTGTATCACACAATGCTAACCTACTGAAACAAGAGTTTAGTTCAATGAGGCATTCCCCACCGTGTTGTTTCACCGAGTTGAGTGCATGCCTCCTCGCTGCCTGTTTTATGTCACACACTGCTTACTTGCTGAAACAAGCTGTTAGTTGAGGGAGGCCTTTCATACTCCGTTGTTTCACAGAGTTGAGTATATGCCACTTCGCTGCTATGTGTGCACATTCAGTTTCACACCATGCTAACTTACTGAAATGAGCGGTTAGTTGAATGGGGCATTCCCAACTGTGTTGTTTCTCAGAGCGCAGACCTCCCAGAGAAGTGCCACACACTCAACTCTTGAAGCAACCCTGTGCAAAATGCCTCTTTCACGTAACATGTAGTTTCAGTTAGTTAGCAGTGTGAGGAACTGAACGCGCAGAAGAAGTAGCAAAGTGTCATTCGCTCCAGGCTGTGAAACAACATGGTGGGGAATGCCTCTTTCAACTAACATCTTTGTTCTGTAAATTAAGTGGATGTGGATTGCCGTGAGCAGAACTAGGAGCAAAGTGGTATGCACTCGTCTCTGTGAAACAACACTGTAACAAATGGCTCCTTCAACTAATATTGTGTTTCAGTAAGTTAGCATTGTGTGAAACTGAATGCGCAGACCTCGCAGTGATGTGCCATACAGTCAACTCTGTGAAACAACACTGTGGGGAATGCCTCTTTCATCTAACATCTTGTGTCAGTAAGTTAGCAGTGTGAGGAAACGAATGGGCAGAACTAGCAGCGAGGTGCCATATGCTCCAGGCCTTGAAACAACGCTGTGGGGAAGCCTAATTCAACTAACATCTTGTTTCTGTAAGTTTAGAGTGTGTGGATTCCCATGATCAGAACTAGGAGCAAAGTACTGTGCAATCATCTCTGTGAAACAACACTGTGGGGAATGCCTCCTTCCCCTAATATCTTGTTTCAGTAAGTTACCAGTGTGTGAAATTGAATGGCAGAACTAGCAGCGAATTGTCGTCATAAGCTTCACTCTGTGAAACAACACTGTGGGGATTGCCTCATTGACCCAACCTCTTGTTTCCATAAATTAGCATTGTGAGAAATTGATTGCACAGACCTCGCAGCGAAGTGCCACACACTCAACTCTGTGAAACAACACTGTGGAAAATGCCTCTTTCGCGTAACATCTAGTTTCGGTAAGTTAGCAGTGTGAGGACCTGAATGCACAGAACTAGCCGCGAAGTGCCATATGCTCCAAACTGTGAAGCAACACTGTCGGGAATGCCTCATTGAATAAACATCTTGTTTCATTAAGTTAAGAGGGTGTGGATTCCCATACACAGAACTAGCAGTGAAGTGCTATGGACTCAACTCTGTGAATCAACACGGTGGGGAATGCCTCTTTCAACTATCCTCTTGTTTCAGTAAGTTAGCATTGTATGAAATTGAATGCGCAGACTAGCAGCGAAGTCCAATAGACTCCGTTCTGTGAATCAGCACTGTGGGGAATGCCTCAATCAACTAACATCTTGTTTCAGCAAGACAGCAGTGTGAGGAACTGAGTGCGCAGAACGAGCAACAAAGTGCCATACACTCCACAACACTGTGAGACAACAAGTGGGGAATACCTAATTCAACTAACATCTTGTTTCTGTAAGTTAAGAGGGTGTGGATTCCCGTGAGCAGAACTAGGAGGCAAGTGCTGTGCACTCATCTCTGTGAAACAACACTGGGGCAACGCCTCAGGTAACTAATAACTTGTTTCAGTAAGTTATCAGTGTGTGAAACTGAATGCGCAGAACTAGCAGCGAGATGCCATTCACTCTACCCTGTGAAACAACACTGTGGGGAACGCCTCATTGAACGAAGCGCTTGTTTCAGTAAGTTACCAATGTGTGAAAGTGAATGCGCAGACCTACCAGCGAAGTGCAATACACTCAATTCTATGAAACATCACTGTGGAAAATGCTTCATTCGACTAACGTTCTGTTTCAGTAAGTTAACAATGAGTAGATCCAACACGCAGGTCTTGGAGCGAAGTGCCATACACTCAACTCTGAAAAAACACTGTGGGGTATGTGTCTTTCAACCAACATCTTGTTTCAGTAAGTCAGCAGTGTGTGGAATGGAATGGGTAGAACTAGCAGTGAAGTGCCATATACTGAACTCTGTGAAAATACACGGTGGAGAATGCCTCTTTCAGCTAACATCTTGTTACCGTAGCTGAGCAGTGTATGGAATCCAAAGCGCAGAACTAGCAATGAATGCCGTATTCTCCACTCTGTGAAAGAACACTGTAGGGAATGTCTCATTCAACTAACTTCTCGTTTCAGTGAGTGAGCAGCGTATGGAATCCAATGCGCAGAACTAGAAGCGAAGTGCAATATACTCAACTCTGGGATGGAATACTGTGGAGAAAACAAACTTCACCGAACATCCTGTTTCAGCAAGTTAGTAGTGTGGGATATCAAACGTGCAGAACCAGCAGCGAGGTGCCATACACTCAACTCTTTGAAACAATATTGTGGGGAATACCTCCTTTCACTAACATCTTGTTTCAGTAAGTCAGCAGTGTATGGATTCCAATGGACAGAAGGAGCGAAGCGCAATTCACTTAACTCTTTGAAACAACAGTGTGCGGAAGGCCTCCTTCAACCAACATCTTGTTTCAGCAAGTTAGCAGTGTGTGGAATCCAAATCGCAGATCTTGGAGCGAAGTGCCATACCCTCAACTCTGTAAAATAACACTGTGCGGAGTGCCTCAATCAACTAACACCTTGTTTCAGCATGTTTCAGCAGTGTGTGGAAGTGAATGTGCAGAACTAGCAGCGAAGTGCCATACTCTCAACTCTGAAGCAAAACCGAGGGGAATGTCTTATTCAACTGACGTCCTGTTTCAATAAAGTAGGAATTTGTTGAGTAACACTCACAGAAATAGGAGCAAAGTGCCATACGCTCAACTCTGTAAAACAACACTGTGGGGAATGCCTCCTTCAATTAACACCTTTTTTCAGTAAGTTCAGGGTGTGGCATCCCATGCGCAGAACCCGAAGCCAAGCACCATTCACTCAACTCTGGGATACAACGCTGTGGGGAATGTTAGTTAACAAGATGTTATCTTGTTTCAGGAAATGAGCGGTGGATGGAATCCATTGCGCAGCAATAGTCGCGAGGTCCAACACCCTCTACACCGAAAAAGCACTGTGGGGAATGCCTCCTTTCACTAACATTTTGTTTCAGTAAGTGAGCAGTGTTTGAAATCCATAGCGCAGAACTAGCAGTGATGGTCTGCCACACACTCAACTCTGTGAAACAACACTGTGAGGAATGCATCATTCAACTAACATCTTGGTTCAGGAAGTGAGGAGTGTTTTGAATCCCGTTCGCAGAACTAGGAGCGGAGTGCAATGCACTCAATTGTGTCAAACAACACTGTTGGGAATGCATCAATCAACTGACATCTTGTTTCAGAGTGAGTAGTTTATTGAATCCCATGCATCCCATGCCTAGCACTAGGAGCATAGTGCAATACGCTGAACTTAGTGAAACAACAATGTTCGGAACACATTATTGAACAAGCATCTCGTTTCAGTAGGTCCGAAGTGTTGAATCAAACTCATGCGCAGAAATACAAGCTAACTGCAATGCACTCAATTCCGGTAACCAACGCTGCGGGGTATGCATCATTCAATCAACATCTTCTTTCAGTAAGTTCAATTCCAGGCACAGAACTAGGAGCGAAGTGCCATACACTCAACTCTGTGAAACAAGAGTGATGGGAAAGTATCACTCAACTAACATCTGGTTTCAGTAAGTTAGTAGTGTATTGAATCCCATGCGCCGAACAAAGAGCTAAGTGCCGTGCACTCAAATCTGTGAATCAAGACTGTTGGGGAATGCATCATTCAAGTACCATCTTCCTTCATTAAGTTACTAGTGTGTTGAATCCTTTCCAAAGAACTAGGAGCGAAGTGAAATGCACTCAACTCTGCAAAACAACACTGTGGGGAATGCATGATTCACTAACATCTTGGCTCAGTAAGTGAGGAGTGTTTTGAATACCACGCGCAGAACTAGGACCAAAGTGCCATACACTCAACTCTGTGAAATAACACTGTGGGGAATGCATCATTCAACTGACACCTTGTTTCAGTAAGTTAGTGGTGTATTGGATCCCAGGCCCAGAACTAGAAGCGAGCGTCAATACTCTGAAATCGTGAAACAACACTGTGCAGAACACATCTTTGAATTAACATCTCGTTTCAGTCAGTTAGTAGTGTGTTGAATTCCATGAGCAGAGCTAGGAGCAAAGTGCCATACTTTCAACTCTATGAGAAAACACTCAGGGGAATGCATCATTCAACTGATACCTTGTTTCAGTAAGTTAGTAGTTTGTTGAATCCCATGCACAGAACTAGGAACAACGTGTCATACACTCCACTCTGTGAAACCACACTGTGATCATCATTTGACTACCCTCATGTGTCACTAGGTGAAGAGTTTTTAAATCCCCTGCAAGGACTAAGGGAAATGCCATATTCTCAACTCTGTTCATCAACATTGCGGAGACTGCATCATTCAAGTAACATCTTGTTTCACGAAAATGGGTGTGTTTGAAAATGTGTGCCCGGATCTTGGAGGGAAGTACCATATACTCGTTTTGTCAAAGAACACGGTGGGCAATGCTTCATTCATCTAACGTCTTGGTTCACTGTGTTAGTAGCGTTTGAAATCCAGGAAGGAAGTGTCCTCTTCTAAGGGCCAGATTGCCAGCAGCTGGTGATGGGCCTCCCTTCTCCATATTTCACTTCCTCCAAGGTCTCTAGGACTCCAGCCCTCCTTATCCATCTTGACACATCTTTGCTTTCTTGCAAAAACAAGGTTCTTTCTCCCATCCATCTCAGTCAGTGTCTCAAGAGTCCTATCATCTGCTGGGATTCCCCCTGGGGGTCTGGTCCTGTCCTTGTGTTCTGGGAGAGGTTTGGCCACAGGGCTCCTTCTTCATTAACTCACTGGGTTTCAAAAGATGTGACCATTCAGATGCACAGGGCATTGGAAGGCAACCAGCAGAGGATGTTTGGGGTGTGAGCGGGCAGAGATTTGAGCAGGGAGCTGGCCTCCTTCGGGGCCGAAGGCAAATGAAGCCAGGCATCTTCGTTCCAAGTGGATCCCTATTCCCACTGGAAATGTCGAGCTTTAGCCCATCTCGTGCCCATATCTTTCCCCTTTCTGTATTTCTGACCATTTATGTTTGTCTCTCTTAGGACCCCTGGAGCCATCACTCACGCAGCTGGCATCGCTGGGTAGGCTGCAAAATCGCCCTCTGTTCTTGTGTTCAGTGAGTGTGCTCAGGCTCTGCTCTACCAGAGGAAAGATGACCCAAGAAAGATGTCCCTGTGTGCCTGGTGCTTCGCCTGCTCTGCTATGGAGCATGAAGGGGACCCTGATTGGCTCCCTGACCTGGATGATTGCTTTCCTTCATTCTGGAATGCAGCCAGATTGCCCATGGGCAGTAGGCATGAGGAGGGCGTCGGCATTGGAAGAGCCTTTGCCAGGAATTAGGGAATCGGGCCCTTGTTGCAGATTCCTGAGCAAGAGCCCTCCAAAGCTAGTAGCTCCAGCTCCAGCACTGCTGGCTCCCTCGACTGATGGGAAAAGTGGCAGGGAGAGACCAAGCCAGAAACTGAGCCTCCTCAAGAAAGATGGCACGCTTCCTGCTCACAGAGTTTCCACGTAGAATCCTTCAGAGTGCTCTTTTGGCCTTAACCCACAGGACTCTCTTATTCGCAATACAAGCTGGTTGATAGGAGAGTGCACTGCATACTTCATTCTCAACTTTCCCAAGTCATGTGTGATGAAGAACTCTGGCAGGCAATGGTGTGCCTGCATTGCCACCCCTGAGCCCTTTTGAGGAAAGACAGTTTGCATGGAAACTCTTCTGAGACAGTGTCTCAGCCTGGGGCTTTGGTGGTGTTTTTGTGATGGTGATAGAGGTGTTGCATTTGTCCCCTCTGAATTTTGTTTCAGAATGATGTGGCCCTCCCTAAACCCAGGGTGTGTGCAGGCAGCCAGGGAGAATGCTTGTGGGGAGGCTAAGCCAGAGTTTTGAGGTAGATCCCACCTCCTGTGTGGGACAAGGGGAAGGAAGAGTCGTGGTCTCCTTGTTTCCCCCATGGCAATTTGAATGCATGGCTTGACTCACCTTATTGTCATTTCTCTACCATTGCTGCTTTCCGAAGTTGGTCTCAGTTCACACGCGAGACCCTGTGTCTGTTCCCTGCACCAACAAACATCCCTGGAGCGGAGGTGAGTTCCAAGCCTTTCCTGGGCCAAGGCAGGGCTCGCAGAGTCTGATATCCCAGAGGACAGCTGACCCCCTGTCCATGAGCCCTTGGTGCTGGGAAGGCCACAGTACCGTGGCAATGAGTAGTCACATGGACCCTGCCCTAACGGCTGGAGCTACCCTCAATCGGAAGAACAGACAGTCTGTGCATGTGCAGCATGCTCCATGACCTGATCAGTGCACTGAAAGCCTTTAGAATATATTCTGCACCAAGGCATCGTTCCCACCTCTAGACCTTTACATGGAAGGACCCTCTTTGCATCTCGGAACCTCTGCTGCCCCTCTCGATGAATATGATGGACAGAAACACACCAGAAGTCAACATTCCCCTCTATTTCTTAAGGAAGGATGTGGGCCTCTGGCTCACAGGGCTCCACAGATCATCCTTTGGAACGCTCCTGTAGCAAAAGCCCCCAAATGGTCCCTGTGATCCCTGAGCTGGCCTGCTTGTGAATACATTGTGCTAGTCAAGTTCAATTCAACATGGAGGACTCTGGGCCTCGGTGGATCCAGTTTCATAGCACAGGTTTATCATCCATCAAGGACCGTCATGGGGTCCATACAAATTCAGCCATTCAGAGTGCTATCTCCGGCTTCCAGATGCCCAAAGCGGACAAGCCCTTAAGACTGTGGGAAAGCTGGAGAGAAAGGAGCCTAGGCCTTTTGGTTTCAGGACTACATGGACATTCAGAGCACTAGGACATCAAAAGGAGTCCAGTCGAGAGCTGTTTTTGGCCAGGCAGGGCCAGACGTATTAGCGGGGAGCTGGCTTCCTTGCTGGACCTAGGGGAATTGAGAGAAACATCTCCATTGCACATGGATCACATTCCCATTGCATGGAAATATTGAACGCCCTTTGGTCCTGGCTGAAGTCATTCCTGTGCTTCTGACTGCCTCTTCATTCACCCTTAGGTGCCATGGAGCTGGCATTCACTGAGCAGGCATCCGGGGATGGGCGTCCAGTGGGAGCTGGGTCTCTTGCTCAGTAACAGCCATGAGCATCAGGTATCCCAAAGGAGAATAGCCTCCTATTCCTGAGCTTGGTGCTTGGCTGTCGGAAGCAAGGGGTGGAGGGGGGGCGGGTGGCTGGAGTGGAAGCAGCTCATCTCCTTGCTCTGCCTGTTTGAGGTGTGTTCCTTCTGAAAAGCAGACAGTTCACACTGGAGCAGTAGGCTCCAGAAGCTGGTCAGCACACAAAAGCCCTAGACACTAAGAGGGAACCACTTCCCCTCTCCACACTTTGGCGCCACAGCTGAGGGAAGCTCCCAGATACAGCACTGTCTCTGCCTACTCCACTTCGTGATGGGAAAAGTCAGAAGAGCAGACCAATTCCCAATGCTCTCCAGGTCCTTCTGAAAGAAGGCAGATCAGCTGCTGCCAAGGCTCCCGCACAGAGACACTAGATGGCGCCGTTGCCTAAGCCATCTGTGTTCTTTTTCTTCTTCAGGCCAGATTGCTGGCAGCTGAAGCTGGGCACTTCCTTTTCCATATTTTCCTTCAATCCAGCTCTGCAGAACTCCTGCCATCCTGAATCATCGGGACACATCTTTACTCTCATATAGAAACAGGGTTCTTGTCACAACTGTCACTTCAGAGTAACGTACTCAAGAGTCCTATCTGAAGAGAGCGTTTTTCAGTTTCTTGTCCTAAGTGACAGCCCTGCATTAGTTTGAAGCCAGTTCTCTCTTCTGCTAAACATAGAGGGGTACTGTGTTAGAGGTAGTGTGCCCCAGACTTCGGCTTACTGTGAACCTTGTTAAGGGTTATCATTGCTGAGAATTCTGTTTTGATTGCTGTTTGCTGTGAACACTGTGAAACTTTTCTTGGGGTGCTGTGAGGCCTGTTTCGTTTGCTATGTATTAGACTAAGTTGCTGTATGTTAAATCTTGTTAGGCATTAGAGTTAGAGACTTAGGAATGCACTAGACTCCTGACCCATTTGCTGTGATTGCTGTGAACCCTGTTTGCTGTGTTCGAGAATTGCCATGTTGTGAAAGTATAGTGCTGTTAAGGCTAAGGCCACTCCATTTTGGTTAAAGTTCCATCTTAGAGTAGTTCTGGGCCCCGAGTTCCAGGAAAACGAGTCACCCTGGACTCTGCCCCGGGTTCCAAGAAACAGAGTAGCCAAAAGGCCGGACCCAGATTAGCACACACGGTCACCACCCCGGGTGGGACTGGACCCTGATTAGCAGACTCTGCCTCCACCTTGAGTTCCAGGGAAACCACAGGAGGTCAGATTCCTAGAATAGCCCCTAGCAAAACTAATCAGTGTCCAGCCCACACACGTTGACCATTTGATTCTGCGAGGGATCCCCAAGCTAAGCCAATCCATAGCTAGCCCGCACCCGCCAAGTATGAAATACTCAATGAGAAACTAGCCCGCGAAATCCAATCCATCAATTCAAAGGATCCCCATTCCCACCCAAAAAGTATACTCAAACCCTGATAAAAAGCCTGTGTAACCTGGCTACGTCGGGAGGTGCAAGAGTCTGAGCTTGAGCTTCGAATAAAGACCCTTTGCGTTTGCATCAGTCCCGGCTCCCCGGCGGTCTTCTTGGGATCCAGAATTTGGGCACAAAAATTGGTGCGTTGGCCGGGAATCCCCGAGACCCCCAGGGACCCCAGAACTGAAGGGTCCTGCACCGGTCAATGAGTCTGTGTTTTGTTGTCCTGTCTGTCTGTGCTGTTTGGTAAGTCTGTGCTGCTCAAGTGAGCCTATGAAAGTGAAAAGGGAGCTCCCGTGGTATCTGGGCCAGCAAAAGACCTAAGCGGACGCGCTGTTGGGTCGCTGGCGGGGGAGTTGTGGGAGACGTCCTGAACCCCCTTCTGGAGGGTAGTCCTCGTTCTTCAGGAGAGGACAAACCCCCTGTCTGTAAGTCCTCGTTCTTCAGGAGAGGACAAACCCCCTGTCTGTAAGTCCTCGTTCTTCAGGAGAGGACAAACCTCTTGTCTGAAAGTCCTCGTTCATCAAGAGAGGACAAACCCCTTGTCTGAAAGTCCTCGTTCTTCAGGAGACGACAAACCCCTTATCTGTAGAAGTCCTCGTTCTTCAGGAGAGGACAAACTGCTTATCTGGGAAAGCCCTCATGCTTCCCGAGAGAAGCAGAACAGGGCACTCATAGACTATCGCCCCTCAGATCACTTTCGGTTTTGTTGAAAGGGGCACAGAGGAAAATTCCTTGGCTGTTGGGACTTTCTGTTATGTGTTGACTTCGTGTTTGTGACTCTTTGCACTGACGATATAGAACAGACTGTGACGACTCCTCTTTCTCTCATGACGAAGCATTTTAAAGATGTTAAGAGCCGGGCTCACGACCTGAGCCTTGAAATTAAAAGAGAAAAATTCATAACTCTTTGCTCCTCCAAGTGGCCATCGCTGAACGTCGGATGGCCACCCGAGGGCACCTTAAACTTACCTATTCTCTTACAGGTTAAGCAGGTCATCTTCCGGCCAGGGCGTCAGGGACACCCAGACCAGATCCCCTATGTCTTGACCTGGCAGGATCTGATCGAGACTCCCCCTGTTTGGTTAAAGCCCTTCCTCCGCCCGCCGATGACATCCACCAAAAGTGTTCTCGCTCTGCAGGAGCGGGAATCCCCTATGGGAACCCCTACCGCACGCACCAGGCCATCAGCCCTGCTTTACCCCGTACTCCAAAATGAGTCTGATGAGGAGATACTGCTTCCCCCGCCCTATCAGCCACAAGTGCAGCCTGGTGGCACTGTTGCGGAAGGTGCCGAAAGTCAAGCGGCACCAGATATTGGGGCACCTGCTAGGACAGGCCCTGCTGCAGGGACTCGGGGGAGGGCCCATAGAGTAACACAATCCCCGCAGGGACCAGCTAACTCTACCATCCTTCCCCTGTGAGCAATAGCTCCCCCGGACGGGGCAAGGAACCAAATGCTGTATTATTGGCCTTTTGCTACTAGCGATTCATATAACTGGAGGACCCAAAATTCCAAATTCTCAGAAAATCCTAAAGATGGAATCAACTTGTTAGACACTGTTTGTTCACCCATCAGCCCACCTGGGACGACTGCCAGCAGTTGTTGCAGGTCCTCTTCACTACAGAAGAGCGTGAGAGGACCCAGACAGAGGCCCGAAAACTGGTTTTGGGCAACAACGGACAGCCAACTGCAGACCATCAATGCTGTTCTTCCCCTTTCGCGCCCCAGTTGGAATTTCAATATGACTAGAGGTAAGGAGAGGCTCCCGGTTTAACGCCAGACTCTAATGGCAGGTCTCAGGGCAGCTGCACGAATGCCCACCAATTTGGCCAAGGTAGGGGATGTCCAAAACGGTAAGGACGAAAGTCCAGCTGCCTTTCTAGAACGGGTCATGGAAGCATTTAGGCAGTACACCCCCATGGACCCAATGGCACCTGAAAATAGGGCAGCAGTAATAATGGCATTTGTGAATCAGGCAGCACCAGATATTAGAAAAAAGTTATAGAAAATAGGCAGGCTAGGAGAAAAGAGCATACAGGACCTGATGGCGGTGGCAGAAAGGGTTTACAACAACAGAGAAGACCCAGAGGAAAAGCAGACCAGGGAGAAGGATCGACAGACCCAAAACCTGGCTAAGATACTCATAGCTGCCACCACAAGCGGTCCTCGAGAGAGAGAGTCACAACTTCGGAGGATTTTGACGGAACCAATTCCAGGTAAGGACCCCCGTCCCTCAGGGCGTCGCCTAAACTCAAACCAATGTGCCTATTGTAAAGAAAAAGGACATTGGATACGCAGTTGCCCCAAGAGAAGGCCCCAAGCTCCAGGTGCCCAGATCCTGGAGATCAAGAAAATAGATGACTAGGCGTGTCGGGCTTCGGCCCCCCTCCCCGAACCCAGGGTAACCCTCAAAGTGGAGGGGCAACCTGTTGACTTCCTCGTAGATACTGGAGCTCAACATTCAGTTTTAATAAAGCCGCATGGCCGGCTATCTAATAAGACTTCCTGGGTGCAGGGGGCAACTGGTCTAAACCAATACTCATGGACTACACGAAGAACAGTGGACCTAGGCGTGGGCCGGGTATCCCACTCGTTCATGGTCATCCCAGATTGCCCCTACCCCCTGCTCGGACGTGACCTGTTATCAAAAGTAGGAGCCCAGATCAGTTTCCATCCAGAGGGAGCCAAAGTTATGGACAGTGGGGGACGTCCAATCCAAGTCCTCACAGTTAGCCTCCATGATGAACATCGCCTCCACCAGATCTCATCCCCTCCCATGTTGGACATAGATAATTGGCTAAAACAGTACCCGCAGGCCTGGGCAGAAACTGGGGGAATGGGACTAGCTAAACATAGGCCAGCGGTCTATATAGAACTAAAGCCAGGTGCAGATCCAGTCAGAGTCCGGCAGTACCCAGTGTCCCTGGAGGCCCGCCTAGGAATCACCCCCCGCATCTGGAGACTGGTAAAAGAAGGCATCCTAAGACCCTGCCAGTCAGCCTGGAATACCCCCTTGCTTCCGGTACGTAAACCACACACCAATGACTATAGGCCAGTACAGGACCTCAGAGAAGTTAACAAGCGGGTCATAGACATTCATCCCACAGTCCCTAACCCCTACACCCTCCTCAGCTCCTTGGCCCCAACGCGAACCTGGTATACGGTGTTAGATTTGAAAGATGCTTTTTTCAGCCTGCCCCTGGCCCCAAAAGGCCAGGACTTGTTTGCATTCGAGTGGACCGATCCTGAGGAAAGGATCCACGGACAGCTGACTTGGACAAGATTGCCACAAGGATTTAAAAACTCCCCCACCATCTTTGATGAGGCGCTCCATGAAGACTTGGGTGAGTTTCGAACCCAGCACCCAGACTTA
This sequence comes from Paguma larvata, assembly GCA_030068075.1. Lineage (NCBI taxonomy): Eukaryota > Metazoa > Chordata > Mammalia > Carnivora > Viverridae > Paguma > Paguma larvata. Next base: position 19,409 of record JAINVK010000336.1, read on the forward strand.
ACATTATTGCAGTATGTAGATGACTTATTGATGGCAGCTGAAACTCAGGCAGCCTGCCTCCGAGGTACCAAGAGCCTATTACAGATGCTGGGGGACCTCGGATATCGGGCATCAGCAAAGAAGGCACAAATCTGCAAGACGGAGGTAAGCTACCCGGGCTACAAATTAAAAGATGGCCAGAGATGGTTAACAGAGGCAAGGAAAGAAACTGTATTAAAAATTCCAACCCCCCAAAACGCACGTCAAGTGCAAGAGTTCCTTGGAACTGCCGGGTTCTGCCGCCTCTGGATTCTGGGTTTGGCAGAGCTCGCTAGACCCCTTTATGAAGCAGCCAAAGAAAGCAAAAAGTTCCAATGGACCGAGGCTACGGGGATGACTTTCAAACGCCTCAAGGAGGCACTGGTGTCCGCCCCAGATTTAGCGCTCCTGGACTTGACTAAACCATTCCACCTCTATATAGATGAAAATAAGGAGAGAGCAAAGGAGGTCCTGATGCAGTCCCTAGGGCCTTGGAAGAGGCCTATTGCTTATCTCTCCAAGAAATTGGACTCCGTGGCAGCCGGATGGCCCCCATGCCTGCGGATCATAGCAGCAGTAGCCATGCTAGTAAAAGATGCCAACAAACTTACTTGGGGACAAGAGTTATACATAATAACTCCCCATGCCGTAGAGGGAATACTCCAACAGCCACCAGACAGATGGCTAAGCAATGCCCGCCTCACCCATTATCAAGGGCTCCTGCTAAATCCTGCCAGAATTGTTTTTCAGCACCCCCCACCCCTGCTACCTTGAACCCAGCAACCTTACTGCCAGCAGCAGACCTAGATTCACCTCTCCATGACTGTACAGAAATCTTGGCCCAGGTCCATGGGGTCCGCGAGGATCTGCAGGACCAGCCGCTGCCCAACGCTGAGGTCACCTGGTACACGGACGGCAGCAGCTACATCAAGGACGGAATAAGGTATGCGGGGGCAGCAATTATGACTGAGACTGAGACTGTTTGGGCAGAGCCTCTGCCGGCGGGCACCTCTGCCCAACGGGCTGAACTTGTAGCCTTAACCAAGGCACCGACTTTGGGGAAGGACAAGAGACTGAACGTGTTCACTGATAGCAGGTATGCCTTTGCCACGGCCCACGTTCATGGGGCCATTTACAGAGAGAGAGGGCTATTGACGGCAGAGGGAAAGACTATTCAAAACAAAGACGAAATACCAGCTCTCTTAAAGGCACTCTGGCTGCCTAAACAACTGGCCATAATACACTGCCCAGGCCACCAGAAACCAACCACACCTGTGGCCAAAGGCAATAACTTGGCCGATCAGGTAACCCGAGAGGTGGCTTTGCAGGTGGACTGTGCCTTAATGACCACCCTACCAGACCCCGGCCCAGCCAGCTTGCCGGTAACTCCTAGCTACACCAAGGAGGACCTCGACTGGATTAAGAAGTTACTCTTGACCCAGTGCCTCCACGGATGGTGGAGAGCAGCAGACTGCAGCATAATTCTCCCAGAAGAGATGGGGAACAAAAGTCCTATCCAAGATGCACCGAGCCACCCATATGGGCACAAGGAAAATGCAAGACTTAGTGAGACGTGCCAGGATCACCATTAAAGACTCCAGGACAAAAATCGAACAGATAGTCGCTAGCTGCAAAGCTTGCCAATTAACTAACGCCAGCAGAAATGAAAAGAACTCTGGCTCCAGGGCTCGTGGAACCAGACCAGGAGCCTACTGGGAGGGAGACTTCACTGAGGTAAAGCCTGGAAAATATGGATATAAATATTTATTATTGTTTGTAGACACTTTTTCAGGATGGGTAGAAGCCTTTCCTACGAAACATGAGACTGCACAAGTGGTAGCCAAAAAGATGTTAGAAGACATCATGCCCAGGTATGGAATACCTACCTTGGTAGGATCAGACAATGGACCAGCTTTCGTCTCAAAGGTAATACAGGGGATGGGACAGTTTCTTGGGGCTGATTGGAAATTACATTGTGCATATAGACCCCAGAGCTCAGGCCAAGTAGAAAGAATGAATAGAACCTTAAAAGAGACCTTAACTAAATTGATCATGGAGACTGGCGGTGACCGGGTGTCTCTCCTCCCCTTTGCCCTTTACAGGGTTAGAAACTCCCCCTATAAACTGGCACTAACTCCCTTTGAAATCATGTATGGGGTGCCCCCTCCTATACTCCCCAACCTACAGTCTAATGTGTTCACTGAACTTGATGATCATGAGCTTCTTATTTCCCTGAGGGAACTCCAGCGCACCCACCAGGAGGTCTGGCCCAGACTAAAAGCCATCTATGAGACTGGGCCCCCACCTGAGCCACATCGCTACCAACCTGGAGACTGGCTATACATGCGGAGACATCAGCAGGAGACCCTCCAACCGCAATTGAAAGGACCCTACATTGTGATCCTCACCACACCCACCGCCCTCAAAGTCGAAGGGATTGCTACCTGGATCCACTACACCCACGCCCGACCAGCTGACCCGTTCGCAGTTCCAGAGGACTTCATACCAGAATGGAAGGTCGAAAAGGACAAGGACAAGCCCCTAAAGCTAAGATTGCGCCGGGTGTAATGTGGTTGTTTGTTTGTATTGTTTTGTTTTGGTAACTATAGGACCTGCAATAGGAATTAGCATAGGAAAAGGCAACCCACACCAGCCTTTATTATTAACTTGGCAAGTTATACATACAGGCACGGGAGATTTGCTAAACAGCACATCCAAAGAGACACCTTTAAACACTTGGTTCCCTGAGCTACATATAGACTTATATGATCTTTTCCCCATTGAGGTAGTTGCAGCACCAGTCTACAGACTAAGTTCTTTTCCCGCAGCCCCCGCACCATTCCCTATATTTGGGAGAAAACAATTCTCCTCAGGCCCAAACTTTGTTCAGAGTCACCAATTTTATGTGTGCCTGGGGCATTGAGGCTCAGGCCAGAAAATGTGGGGGGCCAACTGATTATTTTTGCTCTTCTTGGTCATGTGTGAGCACCGGAGACACAAGCTGGGCCCAGGGGTTTAAAGATGACCTTATTACAGTCTCTAGAACATTAAAACCTGAATGTAAGTACCTGAAAAACCAGAATAAATGCAACCCAGTGGTTATTAAATTCACTGACAAGGGATGAGAGGCAAGTTGGCTCACTGGGAAGAACGCTAGAGTCCCCTTCATTATGTTCACTGTGATGACTGCTGTGATACAGATTTGGGCTGATGTCATGTTAGATACAGAGGACATGTACATAGCCAGATCTTAAATAAGGCGGCTCATAAATCTAGTGCGATCTGGGAATTTCTTTCTTGAATGACTCCACTAGTTTCTCTTCTCCAGAAGATGCTCTATGGTTAAATTGCTCAGATTTAAGAACAGACCCTAGGAATGAGCCTTCCTAGCACCGAGGGACAGACCAGACACTAGGAAAGCCATCCCAGCACCGAAGGACAGACTCTAGGGATGACTCCCCTAGCCCCGAAATATGTGGCCTTCTTCACATCCGGGCAGGCGACTTCTAGCGCCAAACACTGCTGAGCGCCACCGACCACCTAGAGCCTAAAAAAGAAGAAAGTAAATGGGAGTCAAATTATCAGAGGCCCACTTTAGGCCACATAGATGCCGCCATAAGTATTCCTCAGTACATAACATTACATCATGTCCCATGATTGGGACAACACATAATCCAAAAGAAAAAGGGGGGAATGAAGAGAGCGTTTTTCAGTTTCTTGTCCCAAGTGACAGCCCTGCATTAGTTTGAAGCCAGTTCTCTCTTCTGCTAAACATAGAGGGGTACTGTGTTAGAGGTAGTGTGCCCCAGACTTCGGCTTACTGTGAACCTTGTTAAGGGTTATCATTGCTGAGAATTCTGTTTTGATTGCTGTTTGCTGTGAACACTGTGAAACTTTTCTTGGGGTGCTGTGAGGCCTGTTTAGTTGCTATGTATTAGACTAAGTTGCTGTGTGTTAAATCTTGTTAGGTATTAGATTTAGAGACTTAGGAATGCACTAGACTCCTGACCCATTTGCTGTGATTGCTGTGAACCCTGTTTGCTGTGTTCGAGAATTGCCATGTTGTGAAAGTATAGTGCTGTTAGGGCTAAGGCCACTCCATTTTGGTTAAAGTTCCATCTTAGAGTAGTTCTGGGCCCCGAGTTCCAGGAAAACAAGTCACCCTGGACTCTGCCTCGGGTTCCAGGAAACAGAGTAGCCAAAAGGCCGGACCCAGATTAGCAGACCCTGCCACTACCCCGGCTGGGACTGGACCCTGATTAGCAGACCCTGCCTCCACCTTGAGTTCCAGGGAAACCACAGGAGGTCAGATTCCTAGAATAGCCCCTAGCAAAACTAATCAGTGTTCAGCCCAGTGTTCTGACCATTTGAATCTGCGCGGGACCCCAAACTAAGCCAATCCATAGCTAGCCCGCACCCGCCAATTATGAAATACTCAATGAGAAACTAGCCCGCGAAAATGCCAATCCATCAATTCAAAGCATCCCCATTCCCGCCCAAAAAGTGTACTCAAACCCTCATAAAAAGCCTGTGTAAACCTGGCTCAGGGCTCTTGCCACTGCACCGCTGCGTCGGGAGGTGCAAGAGTCTGAGCTCGAGCTTCGAATAAAGACCCTTTGCGTTTGCATCAGTCCCGGCTTCCCGGCGGTCTTCTTGGGATCCAGAATTTGGGCACAACACCAATGTCCTGGAGAGGACTAACTGGGACCTGGGGCTCTTCACGGTGGCTCCCCTAAATCAACTGTCTCTCAGAAACCCAGAACTTCAGGTAACTCTAAATATAGAAGGAAAACTGGTTGATTTCCTTCTTGATGCCAGAGCTCCATTTCTGTCCTCCTTTCCACTCCAGGCCAACTATCCAAAGGCAGCCTGATGATTAGAAGCATCTCTGGAAAACTTCTAACTCCATTTTTCTCTCTGCCCCTTGGGATGTAAATGGTGAAACCTAATTTTTCCTCATTCTTTCCTGATATTGCCAGAGAGACTGACTCCCTTGCTAGAAAGGGACATTATAACTAAATTAGGACTATGGTGCTACCAACTCAGGACAGATAAATAATTATGGGACTTTTGGGAAATTACCGGATATTATAGGCTCTAGATACCAGGGTTCAGGAAAAGAGTTTGCTGCTATATTAATTATTAAAGGAAACTCAGCCCCACCTCTTCTCTCCCACCCCCCGCACAACATAAATCAAAAAAGAAACTGGGGTCTGACCCCTAAACACTCTCTCCAGCCCTTGGAATGGTTCCAAACAGAGCAGGGCAATCACTATTACCAAGCTCACAGAGCTACAAGATTAGAAAACACAGTATCAGGCTTTTCGTTTAGGAAGAAACAAAACTCATCAAATGCCTCAAAAGATGTTTACTGGGAAAAAAATGATCAAGGACAGTTCTGCAAGTGGTATCGTGCTGTGAAGTATGTCTTCAAAACAATCCTTTCCACCACAACCTTGCTCTCCCAGACAATCAAGGAACTGGAGACTATTCAGGAAAAGAGTAACAATTAGCTCTCACTCAGCTGCCCAGGTCAAAAAAAATGCCAACAGCTGTTTGTAAGGGTTAATCCTTTTACTAATTGGATAAAGGCCTTCCCCTACAAGACAGAAAAGGCACAAAAAGGAATAGAACTCTGCTTTAGAAAATAATACCCAGGTTTGGCATACCTAAAAGTTTTCCAATTAATAATGGTAAATGGCTGCCTGGACTCTTTCTCTAGTACAACTCCTGGCTCTTGAAAAAGTTTTACACCTCCAAATAAAGCAGACTGTCTGCTTCTACTCAGCAAAACTCTCCATAACACCTCACAAGCATTAGATGCTTTAAAACCATTTTTTAAAATTAAGTTAGGGTCTCTCTTAGATTATTTAACAAGTTTGGAAACCATAGATATTATCTTAAGGTGCCATCTTGTTGATCAGTAGAATCTTTACTTTGTGTTTTTCTCTTTGTGTCTGCTAATGTTTATACTGTCTCCTGCCTACCAGCCTTCCTGTCAAACCATCCTGTGGGTCACTCGACTAACCCTTGGTAGACTCTAACTGCTGGACGCCTACGCTGTCCCTTATCAGCTTGAAGAAGCCAGGATGGTCATCATCCCTGTTCCCCAACAGCAGTGACAGGCCCTGTTCCAGGAGAGAAATCAATAGGGCAGGGTTCACATTAGGCAGGGAGAGATAAGGGGCCTTCAGGGAGGCAGACTGCAGCTACAAGTGGGAGGCTAAAAAAGCAGACGGGGTTCTCCCTTTCTAAAACCCTTTATGGGTGCCCTCCATCGGATTCTCAAGGGCACAAAGGGGGGATCGAAATGAGATAGACAATCTAACCCTAAAACAACAGATGGCAGACCCTTGGCTTTACTCTAACCACCTTTCACCACTGGGTCAGAGAACAATTACCTGTACATCTGACCAGACGCTCACCCCTTTAAGCCAGGAGATGCAATATGGATAAAGGAATCAAATGTCCAACCCCTAAAACCCCTCTGGAGGGGCCCGTTTGTCCACCCCTACTGCAGTAAAGGTAGCCGAAGTGGGTCTCTGGATTCACTACAGCCGAGTGAATCTGGCATCTCTAAACTAGGAGAGCATTCCTGATCCATCAATGCTGTGCAAGCTGACCATACAGAAGAAGCCATCTGCAACTCAGAGGCTCCAGAAGACTGGAGCCCTGCTTTAGTCACTCCAGAAGCTGACTAACCCACGCACAGCAGAAACTTGAGGAATCCACACCCTGGTGAAACAAAACACCGTCCTTATCTTCTGTATGTTTCCTAATTGAGATGTACAGTCACGCCTTGTTTCTCACTATTATCGCGACTAGAGCTCTACTTTTGGCCATAGGATTGGCCAAGGCCCCACTGGCTGACCTGCAAATGTGATAGGAGGTTTCTGTTAACACTCAAGTTCCTTCCGTGGATAGGATACTTTGTTGGTACCAACGTGGGAAAAAATGGGCATTAGAGACTAGCAAACTAGATCCCCACAAACCTTAAAGTAAAACAAACTACCCCAGTCCTCCTCTTGGGGTTTGGCTTTTCAAAGGCTCAGTTCTTGGGAAGAAAAATTGTCTTGCCTAGTGGGAAAGAAGTTCACCAACGCATGCCTAGGCCAAAGATTTTATAACTCAACTGCCCAGAACACCCAATGGTGGGAAACTCCACATCACCTTGAGCCAGATCCGTACCTCCTGTCTGACTTCTCTCATCTCTGAGAGGTATGAGATAATGTCAACAAGTCATCAAATGGCAGGTCTCTGGTGGGCTGTATTAGATACGTGGAAGGAGAGCCTATATGGTACTTCCCTAAGTCTGGTCAGAGTCATAAATGCTGGAAACTATTCGTCCACCTTTCTTCCTGCTTCCGCCTGCCAGAGAAAACCCTTTGGAGGTCCAAGTGTAGTGGACAGGGAGACTCAAAAAGGCAGTGTGCCTTCCAAATTAACATATACAAGATAATAAATGCCCTCCTGAGTGTATAATCCAATATAATGACCCTACAAACTGGCTAAAGGATGGGAATTGGGGCTACAACACTCCCATTTACATGTTAAAACACATAAGTAGACTACATGCAGTTCTACAAACTGTAACCAATGAAACTGACAGAGCACATCGCTTACGACCCAAAAAATGAACCAAAATGTACAATGCCATCTATCAACCTTTCTTGGTCTTGGGTTACAACCTGGCTACTCAGAAAAGTGTTTGTGGAAAATTTAACCTGAACAACCACTGCCTAGAGAGAGATGATGAGGAAAAAGTCAAAGAGGAGATCGCCCTTCAAATACAAAAGGTGGTTCATTTCCCAGACCAGACGTGAAACAGATGGAACACCTGAGACTTATTTGCAGGAAGGGTTTCAACACAAGGAGGATTCAAAACCCTCATAGGAATTAGATTCCTAAATTTCAGAGGGTGCTTCATGTGACCCTGCTGTGCGACCCTGCTTGTATGGTCAGCCTCCAGTCTCATTGTGAAGAGGGTATACGGAGAGAGATACAGAGAAAAAAGAGACGGCCACTCATGTAAAGAGGTGATAAAAGTACCGACCTCTAATGGAAGATGGTGCTCTTGGAGGCTAGACAGGGTATATGAGCATCAAAGGGGGGAACGTTGTAGGGTACGCTCCATAAAGACAGGAGAAAAAAAATCCTCAAGGCAACCTGGCTTCACATACATGTGACAGCATCCCTAGGGACCTTGGAACGTGAGACCACTTATCGAGAATGCATGTTCGTATGTTACTCTATATGCGAGACAAAGAAGTCAAAGCTACAGAGAAGACTACACTACGTGGGGTTCGGGGCTAAGTGCACTGGAAGTGAGCAGTGCCGGCAGGAATACATATACTCTCCAGAAAGAAAAGCCTCAGTGTCAGATACCTGTTTGCTGGGAGGCTGAGACATTCTTGTGACTGCTGTTGTTGTGCCCGAATTCTCGAATCCCCCCACCAGAGACCACCAGAGTCAAAAGTCAAAGCCAAGTGGCAAGGGTCGTTTCATTTCAGGATCGATCCTGGTCCTTTCGCATACCGCTGCCAGTAATGCAAAAAGGCCTCGAACATGGTTGGTACAGCGTTTTTATAGACAGAGACAAATAGCATAGGAAGGTTTCAGGTTATAGGGTGACTGATTGGTCGATATTTGAAATACGAACATATGCAGCCCTCTGATTAGAGTTTCTTTGTTTGCTCTTGGGCAGGAAGTCTCTGTCCGTTATGTGAAAAAGTTAGTTATTTATCCTAATACATATCAGAAGAGGGGGAAGGGGGAGAATGTGAGGGAAGCAAGGTTCTCAAGCTAATAAATGTCCGCTCAAACTGATAAATGTCCGAAAGGTGAAGGGGAAGATAAGAAAGCCAATTACACAAACTAATACATGTCATGAAGGGGGAAGGGGAAGAACGTGAGGGAAGCAAGGTTCCCAAGCGAATAAATGTCAGACTCCACTCAGAAAAAGTTTTACAATGTTTGCAGCAAACAGTAAGCAAAACAGAATTCTCAGCGAATGTATTTCTT
>JAINVK010000335.1:0-21473 GCA_030068075.1 Paguma larvata
GGCTGAGGTGAGGGCGCCTGCGGGGGAGCCGCTCAGGCTGAGTCTCGGGGCGCCAGGGCCAGCCTCTCCCGGGCCGGGTGGGGTGGGGCTCCGGAACCCCTGTGCAGCTCCGGCCCGGCTTCGCCAACGGCGTGGGTCGGTCCACGTCCCAGCCGAGTCACCCTGCCCGCTCCGGGCCCAGGTGCTGGCGTTCTCGCCCCGCAATGGGGTCCCCATGGGGGCAGAGCCCGGGCTAGGGTTAGGGCCCGCGCCGGGGACGACCCAGGGCCGAAGCGACGGCGGCGCCGTGATCTCCCTGGAGGCGGAGGTGAGGGCCCATGCGCGGGGCGGCTCAGGCGTCGGCTTAGGGGCAGACTCGGGGGGCGGGCTAGGGTTAGGGGGCCGCGAGGCCTAGGGCTAGGGTTAGGGCCGTCCCGGGAGGATCCGGGGGCCGAACCCCGGCGGGGCCGCGCTCTCCCGGAGGGCTGAGGTGAGGGCGCCTGCGGGGGGAGCCGCTCAGGCTGAGTCTCGGGGCGCCAGGGCCAGCCTCCTCCCGGGCCGGGTGGGTGGGGCCTCCGGAACCCCCCTGTGCAGCTCCGGCCCGGCTTCGCCAACGGCGTGGGGACGGTCCACGTCCCACGCCGAGTCACCTGCCCCCGCTCCGGGCCCCAGGTGCCTGGCGTTCTCGCCCCAGCAATGGGGTCCCCATGGGGGCAGAGCGGGCTAGGGTTAGGGCCCGCGCGGGGACGACCCCAGGGCCGAAGCGACGGCGGCGCCGTGATCTCCCTGGAGGGCGGAGGTGAGGGCCATGCGCGGGGGCGGTCAGGCGTCGGCTTAGGGGCAGACTCGGGGGGCGGGCTAGGGTTAGGGGGCCGCGAGGCCTAGGGCTAGGGTTAGGGCCCCGGTCCCGGGAGGCTCCGGGGGACCGAACCCGGCGGGGCCGCGCTCTCCCCGGAGGGCTGAGGTGAGGGGCCTGCGGGGGAGCCGCTCAGGCTGAGTCTCGGGGCGCCAGGGCCAGCCTCCTCCCCGGGCCGGGCGGGTGGGGCCTCCGGAACCCCCTGTGCAGCTCCGGCCCGGCTTCGCCAACGGCGTGGGGACGGTCCAGTCCCACGCCGAGTCACCCTGCCCCGCTCCGGGCCCCAGGTGCCAGGCGTTCTCGCCCCCAGCAATGGGGTCCCCATGGGGGCAGAGCCCGGGCTAGGGTTAGGGCCCGCGCCGGGGACGACCCCGGGCCGAAGCGACGGCGGCGCGTGATCTCCCTGGAGGGCGGAGGTGAGGGCCCATGCGCGGGGGCGGCTCAGGCGTCGGCTTAGGGGCAGACTCGGGGGGCGGGTAGGGTTAGGGGGCCCGCGAGGCCTAGGGCTAGGGTTAGGGCCCGGTCCCGGGAGGCTCCGGGGGCCGAACCCCGGCGGGGCCGCGCTCTCCCCGGAGGGCTGAGGTGAGGGCGCCTGCGGGGGAGCCGCTCAGGCTGAGTCTCGGGGCGCCAGGGCCAGCCTCCTCCCCGGGCCGGGCTGGGGTGGGGCCTCCGGAACCCCCCTGTGCAGCTCCGGCCCGGCTTCGCCAACGGCGTGGGGACGGTCCACGTCCCACGCCGAGTCACCCTGCCCCGCTCCCGGGCCCCAGGTGCCTGGCGTTCTCGCCCCCAGCAATGGGGTCCCCATGGGGGCAGAGCCGGGCTAGGGTTAGGGGGCCCGCGCCGGGGACGACCCCAGGGCCGAAGCGACGGCGGCGCCGTGATCTCCCTGGAGGGCGGAGGTGAGGGCCCATGCGCGGGGGCGGCTCAGGCGTCGGCTTAGGGGCAGACTCGGGGGGCGGGCTAGGGTTAGGGGGCCCGCGAGGCCTAGGGCTAGGGTTAGGGCCCGGTCCCGGGAGGCTCCGGGGGCCGAACCCCCGGCGGGGCCGCGCTCTCCCCGGAGGGCTGAGGTGAGGGCGCCTGCGGGGGAGCCGCTCAGGCTGAGTCTCGGGGCGCCAGGGCCAGCCTCCTCCCCGGGCCGGGCTGGGGTGGGGCCTCCGGAACCCCCCTGTGCAGCTCCGGCCCGGCTTCGCCAACGGCGTGGGGACGGTCCACGTCCCACGCCGAGTCACCCTGCCCCGCTCCCGGGCCCCAGGTGCCTGGCGTTCTCGCCCCCAGCAATGGGGTCCCCATGGGGGCAGAGCCCGGGCTAGGGTTAGGGCCCGCGCCGGGGACGACCCCAGGGCCGAAGCGACGGCGGCGCCGTGATCTCCCTGGAGGGCGGAGGTGAGGGCCCATGCGCGGGGGCGGCTCAGGCGTCGGCTTAGGGGCAGACTCGGGGGGCGGGCTAGGGTTAGGGGGCCCGCGAGGCCTAGGGCTAGGGTTAGGGCCCGGTCCCGGGAGGCTCCGGGGGCCGAACCCCCGGCGGGGCCGCGCTCTCCCCGGAGGGCTGAGGTGAGGGCGCCTGCGGGGGAGCCGCTCAGGCTGAGTCTCGGGGCGCCAGGGCCAGCCTCCTCCCCGGGCCGGGCTGGGGTGGGGCCTCCGGAACCCCCCTGTGCAGCTCCGGCCCGGCTTCGCCAACGGCGTGGGGACGGTCCACGTCCCACGCCGAGTCACCCTGCCCCGCTCCCGGGCCCCAGGTGCCTGGCGTTCTCGCCCCCAGCAATGGGGTCCCCATGGGGGCAGAGCCCGGGCTAGGGTTAGGGCCCGCGCCGGGGACGACCCCAGGGCCGAAGCGACGGCGGCGCCGTGATCTCCCTGGAGGGCGGAGGTGAGGGCCCATGCGCGGGGGCGGCTCAGGCGTCGGCTTAGGGGCAGACTCGGGGGGCGGGCTAGGGTTAGGGGGCCCGCGAGGCCTAGGGCTAGGGTTAGGGCCCGGTCCCGGGAGGCTCCGGGGGCCGAACCCCCGGCGGGGCCGCGCTCTCCCCGGAGGGCTGAGGTGAGGGCGCCTGCGGGGGAGCCGCTCAGGCTGAGTCTCGGGGCGCCAGGGCCAGCCTCCTCCCCGGGCCGGGCTGGGGTGGGGCCTCCGGAACCCCCCTGTGCAGCTCCGGCCCGGCTTCGCCAACGGCGTGGGGACGGTCCACGTCCCACGCCGAGTCACCCTGCCCCGCTCCCGGGCCCCAGGTGCCTGGCGTTCTCGCCCCCAGCAATGGGGTCCCCATGGGGGCAGAGCCCGGGCTAGGGTTAGGGCCCGCGCCGGGGACGACCCCAGGGCCGAAGCGACGGCGGCGCCGTGATCTCCCTGGAGGGCGGAGGTGAGGGCCCATGCGCGGGGGCGGCTCAGGCGTCGGCTTAGGGGCAGACTCGGGGGGCGGGCTAGGGTTAGGGGGCCCGCGAGGCCTAGGGCTAGGGTTAGGGCCCGGTCCCGGGAGGCTCCGGGGGCCGAACCCCCGGCGGGGCCGCGCTCTCCCCGGAGGGCTGAGGTGAGGGCGCCTGCGGGGGAGCCGCTCAGGCTGAGTCTCGGGGCGCCAGGGCCAGCCTCCTCCCCGGGCCGGGCTGGGGTGGGGCCTCCGGAACCCCCCTGTGCAGCTCCGGCCCGGCTTCGCCAACGGCGTGGGGACGGTCCACGTCCCACGCCGAGTCACCCTGCCCCGCTCCCGGGCCCCAGGTGCCTGGCGTTCTCGCCCCCAGCAATGGGGTCCCCATGGGGGCAGAGCCCGGGCTAGGGTTAGGGCCCGCGCCGGGGACGACCCCAGGGCCGAAGCGACGGCGGCGCCGTGATCTCCCTGGAGGGCGGAGGTGAGGGCCCATGCGCGGGGGCGGCTCAGGCGTCGGCTTAGGGGCAGACTCGGGGGGCGGGCTAGGGTTAGGGGGCCCGCGAGGCCTAGGGCTAGGGTTAGGGCCCGGTCCCGGGAGGCTCCGGGGGCCGAACCCCCGGCGGGGCCGCGCTCTCCCCGGAGGGCTGAGGTGAGGGCGCCTGCGGGGGAGCCGCTCAGGCTGAGTCTCGGGGCGCCAGGGCCAGCCTCCTCCCCGGGCCGGGCTGGGGTGGGGCCTCCGGAACCCCCCTGTGCAGCTCCGGCCCGGCTTCGCCAACGGCGTGGGGACGGTCCACGTCCCACGCCGAGTCACCCTGCCCCGCTCCCGGGCCCCAGGTGCCTGGCGTTCTCGCCCCCAGCAATGGGGTCCCCATGGGGGCAGAGCCCGGGCTAGGGTTAGGGCCCGCGCCGGGGACGACCCCAGGGCCGAAGCGACGGCGGCGCCGTGATCTCCCTGGAGGGCGGAGGTGAGGGCCCATGCGCGGGGGCGGCTCAGGCGTCGGCTTAGGGGCAGACTCGGGGGGCGGGCTAGGGTTAGGGGGCCCGCGAGGCCTAGGGCTAGGGTTAGGGCCCGGTCCCGGGAGGCTCCGGGGGCCGAACCCCCGGCGGGGCCGCGCTCTCCCCGGAGGGCTGAGGTGAGGGCGCCTGCGGGGGAGCCGCTCAGGCTGAGTCTCGGGGCGCCAGGGCCAGCCTCCTCCCCGGGCCGGGCTGGGGTGGGGCCTCCGGAACCCCCCTGTGCAGCTCCGGCCCGGCTTCGCCAACGGCGTGGGGACGGTCCACGTCCCACGCCGAGTCACCCTGCCCCGCTCCCGGGCCCCAGGTGCCTGGCGTTCTCGCCCCCAGCAATGGGGTCCCCATGGGGGCAGAGCCCGGGCTAGGGTTAGGGCCCGCGCCGGGGACGACCCCAGGGCCGAAGCGACGGCGGCGCCGTGATCTCCCTGGAGGGCGGAGGTGAGGGCCCATGCGCGGGGGCGGCTCAGGCGTCGGCTTAGGGGCAGACTCGGGGGGCGGGCTAGGGTTAGGGGGCCCGCGAGGCCTAGGGCTAGGGTTAGGGCCCGGTCCCGGGAGGCTCCGGGGGCCGAACCCCCGGCGGGGCCGCGCTCTCCCCGGAGGGCTGAGGTGAGGGCGCCTGCGGGGGAGCCGCTCAGGCTGAGTCTCGGGGCGCCAGGGCCAGCCTCCTCCCCGGGCCGGGCTGGGGTGGGGCCTCCGGAACCCCCCTGTGCAGCTCCGGCCCGGCTTCGCCAACGGCGTGGGGACGGTCCACGTCCCACGCCGAGTCACCCTGCCCCGCTCCCGGGCCCCAGGTGCCTGGCGTTCTCGCCCCCAGCAATGGGGTCCCCATGGGGGCAGAGCCCGGGCTAGGGTTAGGGCCCGCGCCGGGGACGACCCCAGGGCCGAAGCGACGGCGGCGCCGTGATCTCCCTGGAGGGCGGAGGTGAGGGCCCATGCGCGGGGGCGGCTCAGGCGTCGGCTTAGGGGCAGACTCGGGGGGCGGGCTAGGGTTAGGGGGCCCGCGAGGCCTAGGGCTAGGGTTAGGGCCCGGTCCCGGGAGGCTCCGGGGGCCGAACCCCCGGCGGGGCCGCGCTCTCCCCGGAGGGCTGAGGTGAGGGCGCCTGCGGGGGAGCCGCTCAGGCTGAGTCTCGGGGCGCCAGGGCCAGCCTCCTCCCCGGGCCGGGCTGGGGTGGGGCCTCCGGAACCCCCCTGTGCAGCTCCGGCCCGGCTTCGCCAACGGCGTGGGGACGGTCCACGTCCCACGCCGAGTCACCCTGCCCCGCTCCCGGGCCCCAGGTGCCTGGCGTTCTCGCCCCCAGCAATGGGGTCCCCATGGGGGCAGAGCCCGGGCTAGGGTTAGGGCCCGCGCCGGGGACGACCCCAGGGCCGAAGCGACGGCGGCGCCGTGATCTCCCTGGAGGGCGGAGGTGAGGGCCCATGCGCGGGGGCGGCTCAGGCGTCGGCTTAGGGGCAGACTCGGGGGGCGGGCTAGGGTTAGGGGGCCCGCGAGGCCTAGGGCTAGGGTTAGGGCCCGGTCCCGGGAGGCTCCGGGGGCCGAACCCCCGGCGGGGCCGCGCTCTCCCCGGAGGGCTGAGGTGAGGGCGCCTGCGGGGGAGCCGCTCAGGCTGAGTCTCGGGGCGCCAGGGCCAGCCTCCTCCCCGGGCCGGGCTGGGGTGGGGCCTCCGGAACCCCCCTGTGCAGCTCCGGCCCGGCTTCGCCAACGGCGTGGGGACGGTCCACGTCCCACGCCGAGTCACCCTGCCCCGCTCCCGGGCCCCAGGTGCCTGGCGTTCTCGCCCCCAGCAATGGGGTCCCCATGGGGGCAGAGCCCGGGCTAGGGTTAGGGCCCGCGCCGGGGACGACCCCAGGGCCGAAGCGACGGCGGCGCCGTGATCTCCCTGGAGGGCGGAGGTGAGGGCCCATGCGCGGGGGCGGCTCAGGCGTCGGCTTAGGGGCAGACTCGGGGGGCGGGCTAGGGTTAGGGGGCCCGCGAGGCCTAGGGCTAGGGTTAGGGCCCGGTCCCGGGAGGCTCCGGGGGCCGAACCCCCGGCGGGGCCGCGCTCTCCCCGGAGGGCTGAGGTGAGGGCGCCTGCGGGGGAGCCGCTCAGGCTGAGTCTCGGGGCGCCAGGGCCAGCCTCCTCCCCGGGCCGGGCTGGGGTGGGGCCTCCGGAACCCCCCTGTGCAGCTCCGGCCCGGCTTCGCCAACGGCGTGGGGACGGTCCACGTCCCACGCCGAGTCACCCTGCCCCGCTCCCGGGCCCCAGGTGCCTGGCGTTCTCGCCCCCAGCAATGGGGTCCCCATGGGGGCAGAGCCCGGGCTAGGGTTAGGGCCCGCGCCGGGGACGACCCCAGGGCCGAAGCGACGGCGGCGCCGTGATCTCCCTGGAGGGCGGAGGTGAGGGCCCATGCGCGGGGGCGGCTCAGGCGTCGGCTTAGGGGCAGACTCGGGGGGCGGGCTAGGGTTAGGGGGCCCGCGAGGCCTAGGGCTAGGGTTAGGGCCCGGTCCCGGGAGGCTCCGGGGGCCGAACCCCCGGCGGGGCCGCGCTCTCCCCGGAGGGCTGAGGTGAGGGCGCCTGCGGGGGAGCCGCTCAGGCTGAGTCTCGGGGCGCCAGGGCCAGCCTCCTCCCCGGGCCGGGCTGGGGTGGGGCCTCCGGAACCCCCCTGTGCAGCTCCGGCCCGGCTTCGCCAACGGCGTGGGGACGGTCCACGTCCCACGCCGAGTCACCCTGCCCCGCTCCCGGGCCCCAGGTGCCTGGCGTTCTCGCCCCCAGCAATGGGGTCCCCATGGGGGCAGAGCCCGGGCTAGGGTTAGGGCCCGCGCCGGGGACGACCCCAGGGCCGAAGCGACGGCGGCGCCGTGATCTCCCTGGAGGGCGGAGGTGAGGGCCCATGCGCGGGGGCGGCTCAGGCGTCGGCTTAGGGGCAGACTCGGGGGGCGGGCTAGGGTTAGGGGGCCCGCGAGGCCTAGGGCTAGGGTTAGGGCCCGGTCCCGGGAGGCTCCGGGGGCCGAACCCCCGGCGGGGCCGCGCTCTCCCCGGAGGGCTGAGGTGAGGGCGCCTGCGGGGGAGCCGCTCAGGCTGAGTCTCGGGGCGCCAGGGCCAGCCTCCTCCCCGGGCCGGGCTGGGGTGGGGCCTCCGGAACCCCCCTGTGCAGCTCCGGCCCGGCTTCGCCAACGGCGTGGGGACGGTCCACGTCCCACGCCGAGTCACCCTGCCCCGCTCCCGGGCCCCAGGTGCCTGGCGTTCTCGCCCCCAGCAATGGGGTCCCCATGGGGGCAGAGCCCGGGCTAGGGTTAGGGCCCGCGCCGGGGACGACCCCAGGGCCGAAGCGACGGCGGCGCCGTGATCTCCCTGGAGGGCGGAGGTGAGGGCCCATGCGCGGGGGCGGCTCAGGCGTCGGCTTAGGGGCAGACTCGGGGGGCGGGCTAGGGTTAGGGGGCCCGCGAGGCCTAGGGCTAGGGTTAGGGCCCGGTCCCGGGAGGCTCCGGGGGCCGAACCCCCGGCGGGGCCGCGCTCTCCCCGGAGGGCTGAGGTGAGGGCGCCTGCGGGGGAGCCGCTCAGGCTGAGTCTCGGGGCGCCAGGGCCAGCCTCCTCCCCGGGCCGGGCTGGGGTGGGGCCTCCGGAACCCCCCTGTGCAGCTCCGGCCCGGCTTCGCCAACGGCGTGGGGACGGTCCACGTCCCACGCCGAGTCACCCTGCCCCGCTCCCGGGCCCCAGGTGCCTGGCGTTCTCGCCCCCAGCAATGGGGTCCCCATGGGGGCAGAGCCCGGGCTAGGGTTAGGGCCCGCGCCGGGGACGACCCCAGGGCCGAAGCGACGGCGGCGCCGTGATCTCCCTGGAGGGCGGAGGTGAGGGCCCATGCGCGGGGGCGGCTCAGGCGTCGGCTTAGGGGCAGACTCGGGGGGCGGGCTAGGGTTAGGGGGCCCGCGAGGCCTAGGGCTAGGGTTAGGGCCCGGTCCCGGGAGGCTCCGGGGGCCGAACCCCCGGCGGGGCCGCGCTCTCCCCGGAGGGCTGAGGTGAGGGCGCCTGCGGGGGAGCCGCTCAGGCTGAGTCTCGGGGCGCCAGGGCCAGCCTCCTCCCCGGGCCGGGCTGGGGTGGGGCCTCCGGAACCCCCCTGTGCAGCTCCGGCCCGGCTTCGCCAACGGCGTGGGGACGGTCCACGTCCCACGCCGAGTCACCCTGCCCCGCTCCCGGGCCCCAGGTGCCTGGCGTTCTCGCCCCCAGCAATGGGGTCCCCATGGGGGCAGAGCCCGGGCTAGGGTTAGGGCCCGCGCCGGGGACGACCCCAGGGCCGAAGCGACGGCGGCGCCGTGATCTCCCTGGAGGGCGGAGGTGAGGGCCCATGCGCGGGGGCGGCTCAGGCGTCGGCTTAGGGGCAGACTCGGGGGGCGGGCTAGGGTTAGGGGGCCCGCGAGGCCTAGGGCTAGGGTTAGGGCCCGGTCCCGGGAGGCTCCGGGGGCCGAACCCCCGGCGGGGCCGCGCTCTCCCCGGAGGGCTGAGGTGAGGGCGCCTGCGGGGGAGCCGCTCAGGCTGAGTCTCGGGGCGCCAGGGCCAGCCTCCTCCCCGGGCCGGGCTGGGGTGGGGCCTCCGGAACCCCCCTGTGCAGCTCCGGCCCGGCTTCGCCAACGGCGTGGGGACGGTCCACGTCCCACGCCGAGTCACCCTGCCCCGCTCCCGGGCCCCAGGTGCCTGGCGTTCTCGCCCCCAGCAATGGGGTCCCCATGGGGGCAGAGCCCGGGCTAGGGTTAGGGCCCGCGCCGGGGACGACCCCAGGGCCGAAGCGACGGCGGCGCCGTGATCTCCCTGGAGGGCGGAGGTGAGGGCCCATGCGCGGGGGCGGCTCAGGCGTCGGCTTAGGGGCAGACTCGGGGGGCGGGCTAGGGTTAGGGGGCCCGCGAGGCCTAGGGCTAGGGTTAGGGCCCGGTCCCGGGAGGCTCCGGGGGCCGAACCCCCGGCGGGGCCGCGCTCTCCCCGGAGGGCTGAGGTGAGGGCGCCTGCGGGGGAGCCGCTCAGGCTGAGTCTCGGGGCGCCAGGGCCAGCCTCCTCCCCGGGCCGGGCTGGGGTGGGGCCTCCGGAACCCCCCTGTGCAGCTCCGGCCCGGCTTCGCCAACGGCGTGGGGACGGTCCACGTCCCACGCCGAGTCACCCTGCCCCGCTCCCGGGCCCCAGGTGCCTGGCGTTCTCGCCCCCAGCAATGGGGTCCCCATGGGGGCAGAGCCCGGGCTAGGGTTAGGGCCCGCGCCGGGGACGACCCCAGGGCCGAAGCGACGGCGGCGCCGTGATCTCCCTGGAGGGCGGAGGTGAGGGCCCATGCGCGGGGGCGGCTCAGGCGTCGGCTTAGGGGCAGACTCGGGGGGCGGGCTAGGGTTAGGGGGCCCGCGAGGCCTAGGGCTAGGGTTAGGGCCCGGTCCCGGGAGGCTCCGGGGGCCGAACCCCCGGCGGGGCCGCGCTCTCCCCGGAGGGCTGAGGTGAGGGCGCCTGCGGGGGAGCCGCTCAGGCTGAGTCTCGGGGCGCCAGGGCCAGCCTCCTCCCCGGGCCGGGCTGGGGTGGGGCCTCCGGAACCCCCCTGTGCAGCTCCGGCCCGGCTTCGCCAACGGCGTGGGGACGGTCCACGTCCCACGCCGAGTCACCCTGCCCCGCTCCCGGGCCCCAGGTGCCTGGCGTTCTCGCCCCCAGCAATGGGGTCCCCATGGGGGCAGAGCCCGGGCTAGGGTTAGGGCCCGCGCCGGGGACGACCCCAGGGCCGAAGCGACGGCGGCGCCGTGATCTCCCTGGAGGGCGGAGGTGAGGGCCCATGCGCGGGGGCGGCTCAGGCGTCGGCTTAGGGGCAGACTCGGGGGGCGGGCTAGGGTTAGGGGGCCCGCGAGGCCTAGGGCTAGGGTTAGGGCCCGGTCCCGGGAGGCTCCGGGGGCCGAACCCCCGGCGGGGCCGCGCTCTCCCCGGAGGGCTGAGGTGAGGGCGCCTGCGGGGGAGCCGCTCAGGCTGAGTCTCGGGGCGCCAGGGCCAGCCTCCTCCCCGGGCCGGGCTGGGGTGGGGCCTCCGGAACCCCCCTGTGCAGCTCCGGCCCGGCTTCGCCAACGGCGTGGGGACGGTCCACGTCCCACGCCGAGTCACCCTGCCCCGCTCCCGGGCCCCAGGTGCCTGGCGTTCTCGCCCCCAGCAATGGGGTCCCCATGGGGGCAGAGCCCGGGCTAGGGTTAGGGCCCGCGCCGGGGACGACCCCAGGGCCGAAGCGACGGCGGCGCCGTGATCTCCCTGGAGGGCGGAGGTGAGGGCCCATGCGCGGGGGCGGCTCAGGCGTCGGCTTAGGGGCAGACTCGGGGGGCGGGCTAGGGTTAGGGGGCCCGCGAGGCCTAGGGCTAGGGTTAGGGCCCGGTCCCGGGAGGCTCCGGGGGCCGAACCCCCGGCGGGGCCGCGCTCTCCCCGGAGGGCTGAGGTGAGGGCGCCTGCGGGGGAGCCGCTCAGGCTGAGTCTCGGGGCGCCAGGGCCAGCCTCCTCCCCGGGCCGGGCTGGGGTGGGGCCTCCGGAACCCCCCTGTGCAGCTCCGGCCCGGCTTCGCCAACGGCGTGGGGACGGTCCACGTCCCACGCCGAGTCACCCTGCCCCGCTCCCGGGCCCCAGGTGCCTGGCGTTCTCGCCCCCAGCAATGGGGTCCCCATGGGGGCAGAGCCCGGGCTAGGGTTAGGGCCCGCGCCGGGGACGACCCCAGGGCCGAAGCGACGGCGGCGCCGTGATCTCCCTGGAGGGCGGAGGTGAGGGCCCATGCGCGGGGGCGGCTCAGGCGTCGGCTTAGGGGCAGACTCGGGGGGCGGGCTAGGGTTAGGGGGCCCGCGAGGCCTAGGGCTAGGGTTAGGGCCCGGTCCCGGGAGGCTCCGGGGGCCGAACCCCCGGCGGGGCCGCGCTCTCCCCGGAGGGCTGAGGTGAGGGCGCCTGCGGGGGAGCCGCTCAGGCTGAGTCTCGGGGCGCCAGGGCCAGCCTCCTCCCCGGGCCGGGCTGGGGTGGGGCCTCCGGAACCCCCCTGTGCAGCTCCGGCCCGGCTTCGCCAACGGCGTGGGGACGGTCCACGTCCCACGCCGAGTCACCCTGCCCCGCTCCCGGGCCCCAGGTGCCTGGCGTTCTCGCCCCCAGCAATGGGGTCCCCATGGGGGCAGAGCCCGGGCTAGGGTTAGGGCCCGCGCCGGGGACGACCCCAGGGCCGAAGCGACGGCGGCGCCGTGATCTCCCTGGAGGGCGGAGGTGAGGGCCCATGCGCGGGGGCGGCTCAGGCGTCGGCTTAGGGGCAGACTCGGGGGGCGGGCTAGGGTTAGGGGGCCCGCGAGGCCTAGGGCTAGGGTTAGGGCCCGGTCCCGGGAGGCTCCGGGGGCCGAACCCCCGGCGGGGCCGCGCTCTCCCCGGAGGGCTGAGGTGAGGGCGCCTGCGGGGGAGCCGCTCAGGCTGAGTCTCGGGGCGCCAGGGCCAGCCTCCTCCCCGGGCCGGGCTGGGGTGGGGCCTCCGGAACCCCCCTGTGCAGCTCCGGCCCGGCTTCGCCAACGGCGTGGGGACGGTCCACGTCCCACGCCGAGTCACCCTGCCCCGCTCCCGGGCCCCAGGTGCCTGGCGTTCTCGCCCCCAGCAATGGGGTCCCCATGGGGGCAGAGCCCGGGCTAGGGTTAGGGCCCGCGCCGGGGACGACCCCAGGGCCGAAGCGACGGCGGCGCCGTGATCTCCCTGGAGGGCGGAGGTGAGGGCCCATGCGCGGGGGCGGCTCAGGCGTCGGCTTAGGGGCAGACTCGGGGGGCGGGCTAGGGTTAGGGGGCCCGCGAGGCCTAGGGCTAGGGTTAGGGCCCGGTCCCGGGAGGCTCCGGGGGCCGAACCCCCGGCGGGGCCGCGCTCTCCCCGGAGGGCTGAGGTGAGGGCGCCTGCGGGGGAGCCGCTCAGGCTGAGTCTCGGGGCGCCAGGGCCAGCCTCCTCCCCGGGCCGGGCTGGGGTGGGGCCTCCGGAACCCCCCTGTGCAGCTCCGGCCCGGCTTCGCCAACGGCGTGGGGACGGTCCACGTCCCACGCCGAGTCACCCTGCCCCGCTCCCGGGCCCCAGGTGCCTGGCGTTCTCGCCCCCAGCAATGGGGTCCCCATGGGGGCAGAGCCCGGGCTAGGGTTAGGGCCCGCGCCGGGGACGACCCCAGGGCCGAAGCGACGGCGGCGCCGTGATCTCCCTGGAGGGCGGAGGTGAGGGCCCATGCGCGGGGGCGGCTCAGGCGTCGGCTTAGGGGCAGACTCGGGGGGCGGGCTAGGGTTAGGGGGCCCGCGAGGCCTAGGGCTAGGGTTAGGGCCCGGTCCCGGGAGGCTCCGGGGGCCGAACCCCCGGCGGGGCCGCGCTCTCCCCGGAGGGCTGAGGTGAGGGCGCCTGCGGGGGAGCCGCTCAGGCTGAGTCTCGGGGCGCCAGGGCCAGCCTCCTCCCCGGGCCGGGCTGGGGTGGGGCCTCCGGAACCCCCCTGTGCAGCTCCGGCCCGGCTTCGCCAACGGCGTGGGGACGGTCCACGTCCCACGCCGAGTCACCCTGCCCCGCTCCCGGGCCCCAGGTGCCTGGCGTTCTCGCCCCCAGCAATGGGGTCCCCATGGGGGCAGAGCCCGGGCTAGGGTTAGGGCCCGCGCCGGGGACGACCCCAGGGCCGAAGCGACGGCGGCGCCGTGATCTCCCTGGAGGGCGGAGGTGAGGGCCCATGCGCGGGGGCGGCTCAGGCGTCGGCTTAGGGGCAGACTCGGGGGGCGGGCTAGGGTTAGGGGGCCCGCGAGGCCTAGGGCTAGGGTTAGGGCCCGGTCCCGGGAGGCTCCGGGGGCCGAACCCCCGGCGGGGCCGCGCTCTCCCCGGAGGGCTGAGGTGAGGGCGCCTGCGGGGGAGCCGCTCAGGCTGAGTCTCGGGGCGCCAGGGCCAGCCTCCTCCCCGGGCCGGGCTGGGGTGGGGCCTCCGGAACCCCCCTGTGCAGCTCCGGCCCGGCTTCGCCAACGGCGTGGGGACGGTCCACGTCCCACGCCGAGTCACCCTGCCCCGCTCCCGGGCCCCAGGTGCCTGGCGTTCTCGCCCCCAGCAATGGGGTCCCCATGGGGGCAGAGCCCGGGCTAGGGTTAGGGCCCGCGCCGGGGACGACCCCAGGGCCGAAGCGACGGCGGCGCCGTGATCTCCCTGGAGGGCGGAGGTGAGGGCCCATGCGCGGGGGCGGCTCAGGCGTCGGCTTAGGGGCAGACTCGGGGGGCGGGCTAGGGTTAGGGGGCCCGCGAGGCCTAGGGCTAGGGTTAGGGCCCGGTCCCGGGAGGCTCCGGGGGCCGAACCCCCGGCGGGGCCGCGCTCTCCCCGGAGGGCTGAGGTGAGGGCGCCTGCGGGGGAGCCGCTCAGGCTGAGTCTCGGGGCGCCAGGGCCAGCCTCCTCCCCGGGCCGGGCTGGGGTGGGGCCTCCGGAACCCCCCTGTGCAGCTCCGGCCCGGCTTCGCCAACGGCGTGGGGACGGTCCACGTCCCACGCCGAGTCACCCTGCCCCGCTCCCGGGCCCCAGGTGCCTGGCGTTCTCGCCCCCAGCAATGGGGTCCCCATGGGGGCAGAGCCCGGGCTAGGGTTAGGGCCCGCGCCGGGGACGACCCCAGGGCCGAAGCGACGGCGGCGCCGTGATCTCCCTGGAGGGCGGAGGTGAGGGCCCATGCGCGGGGGCGGCTCAGGCGTCGGCTTAGGGGCAGACTCGGGGGGCGGGCTAGGGTTAGGGGGCCCGCGAGGCCTAGGGCTAGGGTTAGGGCCCGGTCCCGGGAGGCTCCGGGGGCCGAACCCCCGGCGGGGCCGCGCTCTCCCCGGAGGGCTGAGGTGAGGGCGCCTGCGGGGGAGCCGCTCAGGCTGAGTCTCGGGGCGCCAGGGCCAGCCTCCTCCCCGGGCCGGGCTGGGGTGGGGCCTCCGGAACCCCCCTGTGCAGCTCCGGCCCGGCTTCGCCAACGGCGTGGGGACGGTCCACGTCCCACGCCGAGTCACCCTGCCCCGCTCCCGGGCCCCAGGTGCCTGGCGTTCTCGCCCCCAGCAATGGGGTCCCCATGGGGGCAGAGCCCGGGCTAGGGTTAGGGCCCGCGCCGGGGACGACCCCAGGGCCGAAGCGACGGCGGCGCCGTGATCTCCCTGGAGGGCGGAGGTGAGGGCCCATGCGCGGGGGCGGCTCAGGCGTCGGCTTAGGGGCAGACTCGGGGGGCGGGCTAGGGTTAGGGGGCCCGCGAGGCCTAGGGCTAGGGTTAGGGCCCGGTCCCGGGAGGCTCCGGGGGCCGAACCCCCGGCGGGGCCGCGCTCTCCCCGGAGGGCTGAGGTGAGGGCGCCTGCGGGGGAGCCGCTCAGGCTGAGTCTCGGGGCGCCAGGGCCAGCCTCCTCCCCGGGCCGGGCTGGGGTGGGGCCTCCGGAACCCCCCTGTGCAGCTCCGGCCCGGCTTCGCCAACGGCGTGGGGACGGTCCACGTCCCACGCCGAGTCACCCTGCCCCGCTCCCGGGCCCCAGGTGCCTGGCGTTCTCGCCCCCAGCAATGGGGTCCCCATGGGGGCAGAGCCCGGGCTAGGGTTAGGGCCCGCGCCGGGGACGACCCCAGGGCCGAAGCGACGGCGGCGCCGTGATCTCCCTGGAGGGCGGAGGTGAGGGCCCATGCGCGGGGGCGGCTCAGGCGTCGGCTTAGGGGCAGACTCGGGGGGCGGGCTAGGGTTAGGGGGCCCGCGAGGCCTAGGGCTAGGGTTAGGGCCCGGTCCCGGGAGGCTCCGGGGGCCGAACCCCCGGCGGGGCCGCGCTCTCCCCGGAGGGCTGAGGTGAGGGCGCCTGCGGGGGAGCCGCTCAGGCTGAGTCTCGGGGCGCCAGGGCCAGCCTCCTCCCCGGGCCGGGCTGGGGTGGGGCCTCCGGAACCCCCCTGTGCAGCTCCGGCCCGGCTTCGCCAACGGCGTGGGGACGGTCCACGTCCCACGCCGAGTCACCCTGCCCCGCTCCCGGGCCCCAGGTGCCTGGCGTTCTCGCCCCCAGCAATGGGGTCCCCATGGGGGCAGAGCCCGGGCTAGGGTTAGGGCCCGCGCCGGGGACGACCCCAGGGCCGAAGCGACGGCGGCGCCGTGATCTCCCTGGAGGGCGGAGGTGAGGGCCCATGCGCGGGGGCGGCTCAGGCGTCGGCTTAGGGG
This sequence comes from Paguma larvata, assembly GCA_030068075.1. Taxonomy (NCBI): domain Eukaryota; kingdom Metazoa; phylum Chordata; class Mammalia; order Carnivora; family Viverridae; genus Paguma; species Paguma larvata. The sequence goes on from JAINVK010000335.1 coordinate 15,331, forward strand.
CAGACTCGGGGGGCGGGCTAGGGTTAGGGGGCCCGCGAGGCCTAGGGCTAGGGTTAGGGCCCGGTCCCGGGAGGCTCCGGGGGCCGAACCCCCGGCGGGGCCGCGCTCTCCCCGGAGGGCTGAGGTGAGGGCGCCTGCGGGGGAGCCGCTCAGGCTGAGTCTCGGGGCGCCAGGGCCAGCCTCCACCCGGGCCGGGCTGGGGTGGGGCCTCCGGAACCCCCCTGTGCAGCTCCGGCCCGGCTTCGCCAACGGCGTGGGGACGGTCCACGTCCCACGCCGAGTCACCCTGCCCCGCTCCCGGGCCCCAGGTGCCTGGCGTTCTCGCCCCCAGCAATGGGGTCCCCATGGGGGCAGAGCCCGGGCTAGGGTTAGGGCCCGCGCCGGGGACGACCCCAGGGCCGAAGCGACGGCGGCGCCGTGATCTCCCTGGAGGGCGGAGGTGAGGGCCCATGCGCGGGGGCGGCTCAGGCGTCGGCTTAGGGGCAGACTCGGGGGGCGGGCTAGGGTTAGGGGGCCCGCGAGGCCTAGGGCTAGGGTTAGGGCCCGGTCCCGGGAGGCTCCGGGGGCCGAACCCCCGGCGGGGCCGCGCTCTCCCCGGAGGGCTGAGGTGAGGGCGCCTGCGGGGGAGCCGCTCAGGCTGAGTCTCGGGGCGCCAGGGCCAGCCTCCTCCCGGGCCGGGCTGGGGTGGGGCCTCCGGAACCCCCCTGTGCAGCTCCGGCCCGGCTTCGCCAACGGCGTGGGGACGGTCCACGTCCCACGCCGAGTCACCCTGCCCCGCTCCCGGGCCCCAGGTGCCTGGCGTTCTCGCCCCCAGCAATGGGGTCCCCATGGGGGCAGAGCCCGGGCTAGGGTTAGGGCCCGCGCCGGGGACGACCCCAGGGCCGAAGCGACGGCGGCGCCGTGATCTCCCTGGAGGGCGGAGGTGAGGGCCCATGCGCGGGGGCGGCTCAGGCGTCGGCTTAGGGGCAGACTCGGGGGGCGGGCTAGGGTTAGGGGGCCCGCGAGGCCTAGGGCTAGGGTTAGGGCCCGGTCCCGGGAGGCTCCGGGGGCCGAACCCCCGGCGGGGCCGCGCTCTCCCCGGAGGGCTGAGGTGAGGGCGCCTGCGGGGGAGCCGCTCAGGCTGAGTCTCGGGGCGCCAGGGCCAGCCTCCTCCCGGGCCGGGCTGGGGTGGGGCCTCCGGAACCCCCCTGTGCAGCTCCGGCCCGGCTTCGCCAACGGCGTGGGGACGGTCCACGTCCCACGCCGAGTCACCCTGCCCCGCTCCCGGGCCCCAGGTGCCTGGCGTTCTCGCCCCCAGCAATGGGGTCCCCATGGGGGCAGAGCCCGGGCTAGGGTTAGGGCCCGCGCCGGGGACGACCCCAGGGCCGAAGCGACGGCGGCGCCGTGATCTCCCTGGAGGGCGGAGGTGAGGGCCCATGCGCGGGGGCGGCTCAGGCGTCGGCTTAGGGGCAGACTCGGGGGGCGGGCTAGGGTTAGGGGGCCCGCGAGGCCTAGGGCTAGGGTTAGGGCCCGGTCCCGGGAGGCTCCGGGGGCCGAACCCCCGGCGGGGCCGCGCTCTCCCCGGAGGGCTGAGGTGAGGGCGCCTGCGGGGGAGCCGCTCAGGCTGAGTCTCGGGGCGCCAGGGCCAGCCTCCTCCCCGGGCCGGGCTGGGGTGGGGCCTCCGGAACCCCCCTGTGCAGCTCCGGCCCGGCTTCGCCAACGGCGTGGGGACGGTCCACGTCCCACGCCGAGTCACCCTGCCCCGCTCCCGGGCCCCAGGTGCCTGGCGTTCTCGCCCCCAGCAATGGGGTCCCCATGGGGGCAGAGCCCGGGCTAGGGTTAGGGCCCGCGCCGGGGACGACCCCAGGGCCGAAGCGACGGCGGCGCCGTGATCTCCCTGGAGGGCGGAGGTGAGGGCCCATGCGCGGGGGCGGCTCAGGCGTCGGCTTAGGGGCAGACTCGGGGGGCGGGCTAGGGTTAGGGGGCCCGCGAGGCCTAGGGCTAGGGTTAGGGCCCGGTCCCGGGAGGCTCCGGGGGCCGAACCCCCGGCGGGGCCGCGCTCTCCCCGGAGGGCTGAGGTGAGGGCGCCTGCGGGGGAGCCGCTCAGGCTGAGTCTCGGGGCGCCAGGGCCAGCCTCCTGCCCGGGCCGGGCTGGGGTGGGGCCTCCGGAACCCCCCTGTGCAGCTCCGGCCCGGCTTCGCCAACGGCGTGGGGACGGTCCACGTCCCACGCCGAGTCACCCTGCCCCGCTCCCGGGCCCCAGGTGCCTGGCGTTCTCGCCCCCAGCAATGGGGTCCCCATGGGGGCAGAGCCCGGGCTAGGGTTAGGGCCCGCGCCGGGGACGACCCCAGGGCCGAAGCGACGGCGGCGCCGTGATCTCCCTGGAGGGCGGAGGTGAGGGCCCATGCGCGGGGGCGGCTCAGGCGTCGGCTTAGGGGCAGACTCGGGGGGCGGGCTAGGGTTAGGGGGCCCGCGAGGCCTAGGGCTAGGGTTAGGGCCCGGTCCCGGGAGGCTCCGGGGGCCGAACCCCCGGCGGGGCCGCGCTCTCCCCGGAGGGCTGAGGTGAGGGCGCCTGCGGGGGAGCCGCTCAGGCTGAGTCTCGGGGCGCCAGGGCCAGCCTCCTCCCGGGCCGGGCTGGGGTGGGGCCTCCGGAACCCCCCTGTGCAGCTCCGGCCCGGCTTCGCCAACGGCGTGGGGACGGTCCACGTCCCACGCCGAGTCACCCTGCCCCGCTCCCGGGCCCCAGGTGCCTGGCGTTCTCGCCCCCAGCAATGGGGTCCCCATGGGGGCAGAGCCCGGGCTAGGGTTAGGGCCCGCGCCGGGGACGACCCCAGGGCCGAAGCGACGGCGGCGCCGTGATCTCCCTGGAGGGCGGAGGTGAGGGCCCATGCGCGGGGGCGGCTCAGGCGTCGGCTTAGGGGCAGACTCGGGGGGCGGGCTAGGGTTAGGGGGCCCGCGAGGCCTAGGGCTAGGGTTAGGGCCCGGTCCCGGGAGGCTCCGGGGGCCGAACCCCCGGCGGGGCCGCGCTCTCCCCGGAGGGCTGAGGTGAGGGCGCCTGCGGGGGAGCCGCTCAGGCTGAGTCTCGGGGCGCCAGGGCCAGACTCTACCCGGGCCGGGCTGGGGTGGGGCCTCCGGAACCCGCCTGTGCAGCTCCGGCCCGGCTTCGCCAACGGCGTGGGGACGGTCCACGTCCCACGCCGAGTCACCCTGCCCCGCTCCCGGGCCCCAGGTGCCTGGCGTTCTCGCCCCCAGCAATGGGGTCCCCATGGGGGCAGAGCCCGGGCTAGGGTTAGGGCCCGCGCCGGGGACGACCCCAGGGCCGAAGCGACGGCGGCGCCGTGATCTCCCTGGAGGGCGGAGGTGAGGGCCCATGCGCGGGGGCGGCTCAGGCGTCGGCTTAGGGGCAGACTCGGGGGGCGGGCTAGGGTTAGGGGGCCCGCGAGGCCTAGGGCTAGGGTTAGGGCCCGGTCCCGGGAGGCTCCGGGGGCCGAACCCCCGGCGGGGCCGCGCTCTCCCCGGAGGGCTGAGGTGAGGGCGCCTGCGGGGGAGCCGCTCAGGCTGAGTCTCGGGGCGCCAGGGCCAGCCTCCTGCCCGGGCCGGGCTGGGGTGGGGCCTCCGGAACCCCCTGTGCAGCTCCGGCCCGGCTTCGCCAACGGCGTGGGGACGGTCCACGTCCCACGCCGAGTCACCCTGCCCCGCTCCCGGGCCCCAGGTGCCTGGCGTTCTCGCCCCCAGCAATGGGGTCCCCATGGGGGCAGAGCCCGGGCTAGGGTTAGGGCCCGCGCCGGGGACGACCCCAGGGCCGAAGCGACGGCGGCGCCGTGATCTCCCTGGAGGGCGGAGGTGAGGGCCCATGCGCGGGGGCGGCTCAGGCGTCGGCTTAGGGGCAGACTCGGGGGGCGGGCTAGGGTTAGGGGGCCCGCGAGGCCTAGGGCTAGGGTTAGGGCCCGGTCCCGGGAGGCTCCGGGGGCCGAACCCCCGGCGGGGCCGCGCTCTCCCCGGAGGGCCTGAGGTGAGGGCGCCTGCGGGGGAGCCGCTCAGGCTGAGTCTCGGGGCGCCAGGGCCAGCCTCCTGCCCGGGCCGGGCTGGGGTGGGGCCTCCGGAACCCCCCTGTGCAGCTCCGGCCCGGCTTCGCCAACGGCGTGGGGACGGTCCACGTCCCACGCCGAGTCACCCTGCCCCGCTCCCGGGCCCCAGGTGCCTGGCGTTCTCGCCCCCAGCAATGGGGTCCCCATGGGGGCAGAGCCCGGGCTAGGGTTAGGGCCCGCGCCGGGGACGACCCCAGGGCCGAAGCGACGGCGGCGCCGTGATCTCCCTGGAGGGCGGAGGTGAGGGCCCATGCGCGGGGGCGGCTCAGGCGTCGGCTTAGGGGCAGACTCGGGGGGCGGGCTAGGGTTAGGGGGCCCGCGAGGCCTAGGGCTAGGGTTAGGGCCCGGTCCCGGGAGGCTCCGGGGGCCGAACCCCCGGCGGGGGCCGCGCTCTCCCCGGAGGGCTGAGGTGAGGGCGCCTGCGGGGGAGCCGCTCAGGCTGAGTCTCGGGGCGCCAGGGCCAGCCTCCTGCCCGGGCCGGGCTGGGGTGGGGCCTCCGGAACCCCCCTGTGCAGCTCCGGCCCGGCTTCGCCAACGGCGTGGGGACGGTCCACGTCCCACGCCGAGTCACCCTGCCCCGCTCCCGGGCCCCAGGTGCCTGGCGTTCTCGCCCCCAGCAATGGGGTCCCCATGGGGGCAGAGCCCGGGCTAGGGTTAGGGCCCGCGCCGGGGACGACCCCAGGGCCGAAGCGACGGCGGCGCCGTGATCTCCCTGGAGGGCGGAGGTGAGGGCCCATGCGCGGGGGCGGCTCAGGCGTCGGCTTAGGGGCAGACTCGGGGGGCGGGCTAGGGTTAGGGGGCCCGCGAGGCCTAGGGCTAGGGTTAGGGCCCGGTCCCGGGAGGCTCCGGGGGCCGAACCCCCGGCGGGGCCGCGCTCTCCCCGGAGGGCTGAGGTGAGGGCGCCTGCGGGGGAGCCGCTCAGGCTGAGTCTCGGGGCGCCAGGGCCAGCCTCCTCCCCGGGCCGGGCTGGGGTGGGGCCTCCGGAACCCCCCTGTGCAGCTCCGGCCCGGCTTCGCCAACGGCGTGGGGACGGTCCACGTCCCACGCCGAGTCACCCTGCCCCGCTCCCGGGCCCCAGGTGCCTGGCGTTCTCGCCCCCAGCAATGGGGTCCCCATGGGGGCAGAGCCCGGGCTAGGGTTAGGGCCCGCGCCGGGGACGACCCCAGGGCCGAAGCGACGGCGGCGCCGTGATCTCCCTGGAGGGCGGAGGTGAGGGCCCATGCGCGGGGGCGGCTCAGGCGTCGGCTTAGGGGCAGACTCGGGGGGCGGGCTAGGGTTAGGGGGCCCGCGAGGCCTAGGGCTAGGGTTAGGGCCCGGTCCCGGGAGGCTCCGGGGGCCGAACCCCCGGCGGGGGCCGCGCTCTCCCGGAGGGCTGAGGTGAGGGCGCCTGCGGGGGAGCCGCTCAGGCTGAGTCTCGGGGCGCCAGGGCCAGCCTCCTCCCGGGCCGGGCTGGGGTGGGGCCTCCGGAACCCCCCTGTGCAGCTCCGGCCCGGCTTCGCCACGGCGTGGGGACGGTCCACGTCCCACGCCGAGTCACCCTGCCCCGCTCCCGGGCCCCAGGTGCCTGGCGTTCTCGCCCCCAGCAATGGGGTCCCCATGGGGGCAGAGCCGGGCTAGGGTTAGGGCCCGCGCCGGGGACGACCCAGGGCCGAAGCGACGGCGGCGCCGTGATCTCCCTGGAGGGCGGAGGTGAGGGCCATGCGCGGGGGCGGCTCAGGCGTCGGCTTAGGGGCAGACTCGGGGGGCGGGCTAGGGTTAGGGGGCCCGCGAGGCCTAGGGCTAGGGTTAGGGCCCGGTCCCGGGAGGCTCGGGGGCCGAACCCCCGGCGGGGGGCCGCGCTCTCCCGGAGGGCTGAGGTGAGGGCGCCTGCGGGGGGAGCCGCTCAGGCTGAGTCTCGGAGGCGCCAGGGCTCCAGCCCTCCTCGCGGGCCGGGCTGGGGTGGGGCCTCCGGAACCCCCCTGTGCAGCTCCGGCCGGCTTCGCCAACGGCGTGGGGACGGTCCACGTCCCACGCGAGTCACCCTGCCCCGCTCCGGGCCCCAGGTGCCTGGCGTTCTCGCCCCAGCAATGGGGTCCC
>JAINVK010000339.1:0-18553 GCA_030068075.1 Paguma larvata
TGATCGTCGGCCATTGAGGGAGGGGGTTAGAGGGCCAAAGTCCAGGTCTTTTCCCTTGCCGTATTCAACAATGCCCACGTAAATACGTTTTGGCCGTGTGGATATCCATTTTTGGCACTTTTACTAAGTTCAGTAAAATGGCTCCCACGTATCTTAGTAAAAGCCCCTTTCTAGATCATCCATCCCTCAACTGGCAGAGGCATACCATTCCTCTCCTAAACAAGGACAACACAAATGTGGAGGATTTGGAGGCTGGCATCAAGGATATTGCCATCATTTTCCCAGCCTTTGAATCAAAGAGGAACGAATTTAATCTTAACTTGTGTACTTTTAAACTCCATTTCTTTTCACTTTAGTCGTCCTGACCACATGGAAAATTTTTTTTTAAAGATTATCCTTCCCAAAACTTCTCCAAGTTTTCTTTTGATTCAGATTTTGTCCCAAGCATTTCTCTCCAAATAACTCGTCTCCTTTAGGAAAAAATTACTTTCTTTTACCTCAATAAAAATATATTTCCATTTCTTATACCTTTCTTTGATACCTCCTACATACACAGTTGCTTTCCTTATTTCCATCAGTTGTAAGTACACTTAGTAGAATTTTAACTGCTGGAAAACTCTAGTCTCTAGTGAAAACTAAGTAGTCACCAATTGTGAACTTAATGTTATATCAGAATTTTTTTGTAGATGGCAACCTTATGAATCCGTTAAGCACAAAGCATATTTTTCAACAGTTCCAAGTATCCTTCGTTTTTGCAAACAGGTCCAAAGCACAAACCTACATCTAGTAATTCGTGCTTTAGCTTTCTATCTTGTTAGATAGCAGATGAATTCATTCTCAGTTTCTCATGCAAGCAAAACTTTACCGTTTTAGGTGACCAAGGACTTTGAAAGCTATCTTAACAAATACCCGTGAAAGCTATGAGAGAGACAAAAGTAACCATCACATTAAGTCATCTTTTTGTTACCAAATTGGAACAGAGGTCACATGAGCTTATTTGACCTTCAGCAAATCTAGGTAGAATAAAAGTTGTTTTTCTTTTTAATGTTGATAAACATTGTCATCTGAACGAACGAACTTAAAATTACATTAATAGGTAATTACACGGAATAGGTTTGACTTGGGTCCACGTAAGACCATTGGTTTCCCATGGTTAAGTTTTACCTGGAACGTTGATGGGGAAATCTGACTTCGGTGGTCTGGGTTCCTCAACACCTAGGGTGGGAGAGGAGCTGATGGTGCCTGAGATATTGAGGAGACAGTAATACAACCCGCCCCCCAGCCAAGTGGTGCAGAATAGGAGCAGGGGAAGGAAGGGCAGAAGAGGAGAAGTGTCAGCAGATGGCAGAGAAATAGAATTCCCAGTTTTAAATCTTGTCAGCTCAAACAGAAGAGCACCTTCCAGGTTTCTTGGTTTTGTTTTGTTCTGTTCTCCACTAACTGAATGAGTTAGGCCATGGTCAGTCCTAGAAAAGACTGGGAATTTCCTGGAAACAAAGGAAATTGGCAGCTCCTTAGGATTATTCCTTAAAGTCTAATTATCATAGCCATTGAACCAGAAAATGATGAAGAGATAAGTCCCCAAACAAAGTTACACAGCGATTCCATTCGGCCACCCAGCGCTCAAACACATTTTTTTTTATTCTATCCTTTTCAAGGTGCTTGCAACCCAAGAGCTCTGAGGATCTTCCATGGCCAAACCAAAGAAAGACACAGGCCTGCTTGACAGAATCCAGAGTTCTGGAAGACACATGAAGAGATGTACAAGCATACAGGAAAGCTATGCTGCTGAAGATCCAGGGTCCCTTTGGGTCAACATATGAAAGAGTCACAAAGAATGGAACAGGATCCCCAGGGGAGAGTCCAGGGTAAGACTGTACGACAAACTCCCGGAGTTGGATTGCAGGGACGCCTCCAAGGAAAATGGAGCGAAGGGGAGAAAATGGGTAGATGGATGGCCGGAGTTCTGAATGAGGCAGAAGAATGAGAAAATGCAGAGAGTGACGGTCTTCCCCAACTCACAGACTGACTCAGGAAGGAGAAACACCTGTGGGCTTGGCAAACAGTGATGTCTCAAAGAGCGACATGCAAGCCTTGTCAAGTTGAGCCAGGTCTCCACCCTTGTCTAACTTCTCTCATTTCTGAGAAGCCTGAGACACTGTTAACACAGCCATCAAATGCCAGGTCACAGGTGGACTGTACTAGGTACATGAACGAACACACTGTATCGTCCATCCCTCGGTCTGGACAGGATCATATGTGCAGGAAAGGTGTGTCAATCTTAATACCTGCTCCCACTTGATAGAGAACAACATTTGGGTGTTCAAGTGGAAGGGTCAGGGAGACTCAAAAAAGCAGCATGCCTTACAAATTCACACTGAAAAAGATAAGAAATGGCCTTGCGAGCATAGAATCCAATATTATGGCCCTGCCTTCTAGACAGTGGATGCATATTGGGGCTACTACACTCCCATTAAGAGGCTAAACCACATAAATAGACTTCAAGGAGTTCTCCAAAAATAATCACCAATGAAAATGCCTGAGCTCTTTGCTTTGTAGTCAAGCGACAAACCAACATGTCTAATGCCATCTATCAAACTTGCTTGGCCTTAGATTCCATGCTGGCTTCTCAGAGAAGTGTTTGTGGAAAATTTAACCGGAACACCTGCTGCCTAGAGATAGATGATGAGGAAAAGTCACAGAGGAGATCACAGATCAAAAAAAAAGGGTGGCTCATGTCCCAGTCCAGACCGGAAACAGGTGGAACACCGGAGACTTCTTTGGTGGATGGTTTTCAACTCTTGGAGGATTCAAAAGCCTCATGAGAATTCGATTCCTACATTTCAGAGGGTGCTTAATGTAACCCTGCTGTGCAACCCTGCTTGTACGGTCTGCCTCCGGTCTCATTGTGAACAGAGTTTACAGAGAGAAATAGAAAAAAAAAAAAAGACGGCCACTCATGTAAAGTAGTGATCAAAGTATCGACCTCTAAAGTGAAGAAGGTGCTCTTTGAGGCTAGAAAGGGAATCTGAGCATCAAAGGAGGGAATGTGATAGGGTCTGCTGCCTAAAGATGGGGGAAAAAAAACCCTCAAGGCAACCTGGCTTCACGTATATGGGACAGCATCCCTCAGGACCTTGTAACGTGAGACCGCTTATTGAGACTGCATGTTCGTATGTTACTCTATATGTGAGACAAAGAAGTCAAAGCTACAGAGAAGACTACACTACGTGGGGTTCGGGGCTCAGTTCCTTGCGTAGGAGCGAACTGAGCAGTGCCGGCAGGAATACATTTGCTTTCTGGAAAGAAAAGCCTCCGTGTCAGCTCCCTGTTTGCTGGGCGGCTGAGACATTCTTGTGCCTGCTGTTTCCTTTCATCCCAACCCCTCAGGTGTTTCCTTCTTACTCTCAGGAAACCAGGCTTGCCTAGGTACTGCAGCTCAAGTCAGCAGTCCCGCTATGACTCCATTTTACCTGAGCTGAATACCTTTGGGCCTCAGTGTGTTGCTTCTGGTTTATTCTTGTTATGAATGAGAAGAATTCTTACTTTGAGGAAAACCACGTGAAGAATACCTGCTTATAACCTTGGGTTTGGGGAAGGCAAGGTCAGCTGGCAAGTTCACAAGGGGCTTTCACATGCTAAGGAGTCCCAGACTGCTGCCTGGCTAGCTATTGTCAAGCTAGAGTTGATTTGCCCCCAGGCATAGCATTTAAATAAGGGCAATTAGTGGTTGCTGGAGAAACATTTTCCTCTGCCAGCCTCAAGTATTTGTCAAGGGGCTGTAGGTGACAAGGAACTTACATTTTGTTCGCTTGAAATGTTTATTTACTTTTGGAGAGAGAGGGGAGACAGGGAGACAGACAGAGAAAGGGAGTGTGTGGGAAACAAGAGAGAGAGAATGAGAGAGAGAGAGAGAGAGAGAGAGAGAGAGAGCCATAGTTAGAGCCAGAGCCAGAGCAAGACAGAGGGAATAAGCACCAGGAGAGGGGCAGAGAGTGAGGGAGACCCAGAATGTGAAGCAGGCTCTGAGGCTGCGCTCTCAGCACAGAGCCTCTCTGCTCTCTGGGGCTGGACACAGGCACTGTCACATCCTGACCTGAGTTCAAATTGGAGGCTTCAGGGACTCAGACACCCCAGGAAATGCTCTTTTCTCTGCCATTTCCTTCTTGCCTTTGTTCCTCACATCGCTAGGGAGGGCAGGCTGATCTGGGGGCTCCAGGAGACTGAGCCTATAGGGTTCTGGAGATGAGGCCCATGGCTTTTCCTTGTAATTTCCTAAGATACTGTCAACTGATGGAGGCTCCGTCAGTTTCAGCATTTGTCTTCTGTCCTCTCCTTGGCGCTTGGGCAGCCACGAGTGCCTGAGGAATGTCACACAGATCTCTCCTGGCGGTGGGGACTGGTAATGCTAGCTTGCGTGTGGCCCTCAGCTTTCCTTGTGCTCCCTCATCCAGCACATGGATGATTCCCAGTTAGGCAGCCCACGTGTGTTTGTTCATTCAGAAAAGAGCCAGCTTGCCAGATTGGGCCTCTGTCTTTGTTCTCAGAATTCTCCCATGCTCATCTGACATGAAGATCTTCTGCTTTCTGTGTACCCATTCGCATGCGCTTGCTCTGTTTGGAAGTCAGTCCCCACTGTGGGGAATTCGAGGCCACACCTAAGAGCAATGTCCCCTCATTCTGACTGAGGAGCTCGGCCAAGGCATCCTGACTCTGGCCTAGGGTGGGCAGAAAGGCCCTCGGGCCTTGCCTTTGAGAAATATTTGGACAAGAGAAAGACATAGGGCACTTGGAGGTGCCCGACCAAACGTTAGAGTGTTGGCAAAGCCAGAGAATCGGAAGGAAGCATTGTCAATTTCAGGGAGAAGAGCAACAGAGCTTGTCGGGTTCTTGGGAGTTTTCTCCTATTTTCTACTGAAATGAAAGCCTTGAAGCCGTGATGTCTCCATAGCTGATTCCTCCAGAGGTCTTGAGTCACAGTGAAACGTGGTAGGGCTCTCAGTCCCATAAGGAACGATCAGGGATTGGTGGCCGACTCCCTCTCCAGCCCGAGGCTCGCCTAGAGCAGTCCGTTTCTGATATCCCCAAAGAACCAGGAGCTCCCTGCTACTGACCTGGTGGGGCTGGGCATTCATGGTTCCCCAGTAGGCCTCCTTCCCCGGGCTGCTTGACAAGGCTTCGTATGGAAAAGCAAATGGTTCCCACACAGGGGTTTCGCTGCCAGAAGGAGTCAGTGCATTGCCTGCTCAAGGAATACTTCCACGGAGCCTGATTCCAAACACCGAAGTGTGAATCCCGTTCCGCCAAAACCACTGGTGACTGTCCACTGTAGGTCAGGGGAAGAAATGCACTCAGTGCCAGAAGCTTCTCATCCCTTTCTCAAGTCCCAATGGCAGAATTCTTGCTTGGCCAGCCCTGGGAAGCGCAGGGAAGGGTAGACCTTCTTTCCTTCCATCTCACAGATGGTTCCCCTAGGCACACTATGCCTCAGGCCCTGGTCGGCACCGAAAGGTCTCTTGAAAGAACGACTGCATCGGGTGCAGGTTGCCAAACACTTGAGAACCAGCCGGGAGCAGGGACCGTTTGCCTCTCCATCAATGGCACATCTATTTCCTGATGGGCAGGACAGTCTTCCCTCTGTTTCTGGAGGAAGAATACAGACCTCCAGCAGAATGGCACTCTCAGGTGTGCAGGAGACCGTTTCGTGAAGGCCTGAGGCCCAAGCCCCTGGAACCCAGGGTGAAGCATTTATGGCCTCGAACATAAGACCTCGACTGCAGGGCTGCGAGCTGAAGAACTGAGGTTCAAGCCCTTGTCACCCCAGGTGGAGGAAAAATCACCGGAAAGACAAGTCCTCGTTTGCAGAGCTGCAAGGCCAAGATGGGCCTTTTAAGTCTTTCTCCCCCAAGTCAATTTTGGGCTGGGGTCTCTTACATATATTTTGCTTCGAATGATTTCTTGGTGTGGATTGTCATGGAAAGAAAATCAGATCTTTTCTGATAGATGCTCCCAAAACTTCGAAGTATATTCCCTTTGGAATGGACGTTGGAAGAATGCTGCCTGACTCTCAGGGATGCGGTCCTTGCGGCAGGTTTTGGGTGAAGACATTAAGAATGGTCAGTGGATAATTGATAATCTTAGGGAGCAACTTGAGAGCAAAACATGTTTTCCACGTAAACTTTGGACTGTCGCCAGAGCCTTCATGAATATCCGTCTTCTTTGTGCTTACGCTCTGAACCCGTGATATTTACCAGAATGTGGCCATAGGTACGTTCTGACTGCATGTGAAGTGTTTATTCAGCCTGAGCTATTGATTGTTGGAACATTCTATGGAATCTAAAACACAGATCATTCTGTGAAGTTTTATTGAATGCGTGGAATGTTTTCATTGGTTTTTTCCTAGGAACTTTGAGAAACTGGAGTGATTTCATCCTGTCAATCTTTACAAGATGTATACTTGGCGTGCTTAGAAGAAATGTATAAAAAGCCTGGGGGAAGAATCACCTTCGGGCAGTCCTGATAAGAGGCTGTTTCCAAGAGACTGGCTCTGCATCTTCTCTCCCACCCAGACCAACCCTCACGCAGGTGAAACCCTGGAGCAGCCGGATACCCTGAGAGAAGGAGCTGGTCTCCTCTCAGGGCAGACTCCGGCCCAGGTGTAGCCAATGGAGGTTTCCTTTGACGACAGTCCACAGGTGTTGTCACTTGCCAGACACTCAGCTTGCCGGGAGCTAGGAGGAGGCACTGAATTCTAACTGGAGCCCATTCTCTTCTGGAATCATGAACCTTGGTCCCCAGGGTGCCTCTTTGCATTGGATTGCTCTCTCCTCAGATTAGGTTCCACTTGGGAGCCATCCAGAGCAAGAGCCTCAGAGGAACATACCCTTTGGAAACTAGAACCTGCCAGGATCCAGGGGTCTGTGTCAGGTACACAGCCGGGTCCGAGCATTGGGGTGGCATACCCAGTCACTTCCTGAACCAATGGACAGCTCTCAGTGTCTGGTATCCCAGAGGATAGCAGGCCCCTCTGTCCCTGGGGCTTGGTGCTCAGTCAGCTCGGGTCGTTGCAGGCATGGGGAGCCAGCTGGCCTGTCTCCCCAGGCGGAGAGAGGTGCCTTCATCCTGCAGACTCGAGGGCTCATGCATTTGAACTCTGGAGAACGCTCAAAGGGTCTCTGAAGTGATGATTGGACCCGGTCGGGTTCTAACCACTTGAGCTTCAGCCAAGAGCCCCAAACAGCCAGAGCTGAATCACTGCTGCCCCTGCCCTCGAAGGGGAAAGGGCCAGAAACAGACCCCAAAGCCAGGACTTTCCCTCTCTTTCTGAAGGAAGAACGCAGGCCCCTTGGTCACAGGACCCCCGTGTAGCCTGTTAAGGGCTCCCTTCAAAAATCCCACAGGTGTGGCTTACACCTGAGGGGGCCAGCTTGCTAGGAGATGGCACTAGTCACTTCGTTTTCCATGTCACGTCTTTCGGATTCCTAGTGAAGCATTCTGGCCCTGGGCGAATCTACTTTCAGCCTACTTTCAAACGAGTTCCTCTCTGGGGTCCAGCCCATAGAGACTCTGAGAAGAAGATCCTCGGTGTTCCGCTGGGGATCGTATGCCAACATCGGGACTGTGTGACAGGTTCGGTGACAGGCACCCCGGGAAGTTGTTGTCAACCCCATGCAGGCATTCAGAAGCCTGGGGCATTGGAAGGGCCCAGCTTAGACTATGGCACTTAGCCTGGGCCCGACGGCTGGCAAGGGAGCTGACCTCCTTTCTCGGCTGAGGGGACATGCAATGATACATCCCCTTTCTGGATTGTTCCCATTCCCATTGGAAGGATTGTAGCTTGGCCGTCCTTAGGGCCACTGCCTTCCCATGTCTCGAGGTCTAAGTCTGTCCCCGTTTAGACTTAGGAAGCATGGAGCTGTCACTCACTATACCCGTGCCCAAGGATAGATTTTCCCACAGGCGTGTCCATGTGGCATGTGGCGGGCCCCAAGCAAGGCAGCCCAGCCTCTGCCATTGGCAGGACTTGCGCTTGCTCACGCTTGGATTGACCCTGCATGTGTGGCCACGAGGTGCCAGCGGGACCACAGGCATTGGGGCTGGGTTCAGCTGACCACCACGAGGAGGTTTCTGGGTCAGGCGCCTAGGCGCGAACAGTCCTGCGCATCAAGGCAGTGCCTCGGCAAACTCAGTGCCTCAGCAAATCCGTTCCGTGGTCTCGGTATGGCCAGCATGCCTTTGGCCCCTGCAGTGTTGTCCTCCTTCAGCATACTCGACTGTAGCAACGGTGACGGTGCAGGCTGGCAGGACTAGGTCCACAACAGCCCCGAGCACAGTGGCAGAAGGCACGGACTGGCAGAGAGGGTGGAACCCATTGGGGCAGCACCTGGTGTTGGCCTCCTCAGCAGTTCACTCCTCTCGGCCCAGGATCGGACGACGCAAGTGCCCTCACCCGTGTGCCCTCACGTGGAATGGAAATGGGTGGTGAGATGTGTCAGAGAATGCCAGGAATCACCTAGAGGAAGGATGGACTGAGTCAACATGCTGGCCAGTGTGCAATAGGTCTGCAAGAAATGCAGAGGGAACTACTAGAGCAGGGTCACCTTGTCCCTTCACATACCCTTCAGGTTGCACTGGTTTCCAAGAAAGAGATCTTGCCCTGAGCATCATTCACATACTGGAATATCTTCCCAACTGACTGTTATTCTTGTCTTTCAAGGGGCTCGAAACGAGAGAAACTCTGAGTATCTTCCATGGCCAAACGAAAACAACACAGGCCTGCTGGGGCCAGAAACCTGAGTTCTGGGGGACTCCTGCAGAGATGAACAAGCTTACAGGGAAAACTATCCTGCTGAAGAGCCAGGGGCTCTTTGCCCAACATATGCCACACTCACAACGAATGCAGCAGGATCCCCAGGGAAGAGCCCAGGCTACGACTGTACGATAAACACGCGGAGTGGACTCCAGGGAGGGCTCAGAGTGACAATGGAGCAAAGGGGGGGGGGAAGGGGTGGACAGAGGTCCAGAGTTCTGAATCAGGGATACGAATGACATAACGCAGAGAGTGACAAGACCCGCATGGCCTTGCCCAGCTCACACACTGCCTCGGGAACGAGAAACACCCATGGGCTTGGCAAACAGGGCCAACTCAAAGTTCCACCTGAAAGCCTTGTCACCTTGAGTCGGGTCCCCATCCCTTGTGTAACTTCTCTCATCTCTGAGAGGCCTGAGACACTGTCAACACAGCCATCAAATGGCAGGTGTCAGGTGGACTGCACTAGGTATGTCAAAGAACACACTGTACTGTCCATCCCTCGGTTTGGACAGGGTCATGTGTGCTGCAAACGTGTGTCCATCTTTCTTCCTGCTCCCACTTGCCAGAGAAGAACATTTGGGAGGTCAAGGGTAAGGGGCAGGGAGACTCAAAAAAGCAGCGTGCCTTACAAATTCACGCTGAAAAAGAGAAGAAATGGCCTCCCGAGCGTAGAATCCAATATTCTGGCCCTGCCTTCTAGACAGTGGATGTATATTGGGGCTCCTACACTCCCATTTCCAGGCTAAACCACATAAGTAGACTTCAAGGAGTTCTACAAAAATGATCACCAATGAAAATGCCTGAGCTCTTTGGGTTGTAGTCAAACAACGAACCAAGACGTCCGATGCCATCTATCAAACTTGCTTGGCCTTAGATTCCATGCTGGCTTCTGAGAGAAGTGTTTGTGGAAAATTTAACCTGAACACCTGCTGCCTAGGGAGAGATGATGAGGAAAACCTCACAGACGGGATCACAGATCAAAAAGAAAAGGGGGCTCATGTCCCAGGCCAGACCGGAAACAGGTGGAACACCGGAGACTTCTTTGGTGGACGGGTTTCAACTCTTGGAGGAATCAAAAGCCTCATGGGAATTCGATTCCTACATTTCAGAGGGTGCTTAATGTGAGCCTGCTGTGCTACCCTGCCTGTATGGTCTGCCTCCAGTCTCATTGTGAACAGAGTTTACAGAGAGAGATAGAAAAGAGGAAAAAAAGACGGCCACTCATGTAAAGTAGTGATCAAAGTACCGACCTCTAATGTGAGACGGTGCTCTTTGAGGCTAGACAGGGGACCTGAGCGTGAAAGGGGCGAATGTGGTAGGGTCCGCTCCCTAAAGGCAGGGGAAAAAAAACCCTCAAGGCAACCTGGCTTCACGTATATGGGACAGCATCCCTCAGGACCTTGTAACGTGAGACCGCTTATTGAGACTGCATGTTCGTATGTTACTCTATATGTGAGACAAAGAAGTCAAAGCTACAGAGAAGACTACAGTACGTGGGGTTCGGGGCTCAGTTCCTTGCGTAGGAGCGAACTGAGCAGTGCCGGCAGGAATACATTTGCTTTCTGGAAAGAAAAGCCTCCGTGTCAGCTCCCTGTTTGCTGGGCGGCTGAGACATTCTTGTGCCTGCTGTTTCCTTTCATCCCAACCCCTCAGGTGTTTCCTTCTTACTCTCAGGAAACCAGGCTTGCCTAGGTACTGCAGCTCAAGTCAGCAGTCCCGCTATGACTCCATTTTACCTGAGCTGAATACCTTTGGGCCTCAGTGTGTTGCTTCTGGTTTATTCTTGTTATGAATGAGAAGAATTCTTCCTTTGAGGAAAACCACGTGAAGAATACCTGCTTATAACCTTGGGTTTGGGGAAGGCAAGGTCAGCTGGCAAGTTCACAAGGGGGCTTTCACATGCTAAGGAGTCTCAGACTGCTGCCTGGCTAGCTATTGTCAAGCTAGAGTTGATTTGCCCCCAGGCATAGCATTTAAATAAGGGCAATTAGTGGTTGCTGGAGAAACATTTTCCTCTGCCAGCCTCAAGTATTTGTCAAGGGGCTGTAGGTGACAAGGAACTTACATTTTGTTCGCTTGAAATGTTTATTTACTTTTGGAGAGATTGGGGAGACAGGGAGACAGACAGAGAAAGGGAGTGTGTGGGAAACAAGAGAGAGAGAATGAGAGAGAGAGAGAGAGAGAGAGAGAGAGCGAGCCATAGTTAGAGCCAGAGCCAGAGCAAGACAGAGGGAATAAGCACCAGGAGAGGGGCAGAGAGTGAGGGAGACCCAGAATGTGAAGCAGGCTCTGAGGCTGCGCTCTCAGCACAGAGCCTCTCTGCTCTCTGGGGCTGGACACAGGCACTGTCACATCCTGACCTGAGTTCAAATTGGAGGCTTCAGGGACTCAGACACCCCAGGAAATGCTCTTTTCTCTGCCATTTCCTTCTTGCCTTTGTTCCTCACATCGCTAGGGAGGGCAGGCTGATCTGGGGGCTCCAGGAGACTGAGCCTATAGGGTTCTGGAGATGAGGCCCATGGCTTTTCCTTGTCATTTCCTAAGATACTGTCAACTGATGGAGGCTCCATCAGTTTCAGCATTTGTCTTCTGTCCTCTCCTTGGCGCTTGGGCAGCCACGAGTGCCTGAGGAATGTCACACAGATCTCTCCTGGCGGTGGGGACTGGTAATGCTAGCTTGCGTGTGGCCCTCAGCTTTCCTTGTGCTCCCTCATCCAGCACATGGATGATTCCCAGTTAGGCAGCCCACGTGTGTTTGTTCATTCAGAAAAGAGCCAGCTTGCCAGATTGGGCCTCTGTCTTTGTTCTCAGAATTCTCCCATGCTCATCTGACATGAAGATCTTCTGCTTTCTGTGTACCCATTCGCATGCGCTTGCTCTGTTTGGAAGTCAGTCCCCACTGTGGGGAATTCGAGGCCACACCTAAGAGCAATGTCCCCTCATTCTGACTGAGGAGCTCGGCCAAGGCATCCTGACTCTGGCCTAGGGTGGGCAGAAAGGCCCTCGGGCCTTGCCTTTGAGAAATATTTGGACAAGAGAAAGACATAGGGCACTTGGAGGTGCCCGACCAAACGTTAGAGTGTTGGCAAAGCCAGAGAATCGGAAGGAAGCATTGTCAATTTCAGGGAGAAGAGCAACAGAGCTTGTCGGGTTCTTGGGAGTTTTCTCCTATTTTCTACTGAAATGAAAGCCTTGAAGCCGTGATGTCTCCATAGCTGATTCCTCCAGAGGTCTTGAGTCACAGTGAAACGTGGTAGGGCTCTCAGTCCCATAAGGAACGATCAGGGATTGGTGGCCGACTCCCTCTCCAGCCCGAGGCTCGCCTAGAGCAGTCCGTTTCTGATATCCCCAAAGAACCAGGAGCTCCCTGCTACTGACCTGGTGGGGCTGGGCATTCATGGTTCCCCAGTAGGCCTCCTTCCCCGGGCTGCTTGACAAGGCTTCGTATGGAAAAGCAAATGGTTCCCACACAGGGGTTTCGCTGCCAGAAGGAGTCAGTGCATTGCCTGCTCAAGGAATACTTCCACGGAGCCTGATTCCAAACACCGAAGTGTGAATCCCGTTCCGCCAAAACCACTGGTGACTGTCCACTGTAGGTCAGGGGAAGAAATGCACTCAGTGCCAGAAGCTTCTCATCCCTTTCTCAAGTCCCAATGGCAGAATTCTTGCTTGGCCAGCCCTGGGAAGCGCAGGGAAGGGTAGACCTTCTTTCCTTCCATCTCACAGATGGTTCCCCTAGGCACACTATGCCTCAGGCCCTGGTCGGCACCGAAAGGTCTCTTGAAAGAACGACTGCATCGGGTGCAGGTTGCAAACACTTGAGAACCAGCCGGGAGCAGGGACCGTTTGCCTCTCCATCAATGGCACATCTATTTCCTGATGGGCAGGACAGTCTTCCCTCTGTTTCTGGAGGAAGAATACAGACCTCCAGCAGAATGGCACTCTCAGGTGTGCAGGAGACCGTTTCGTGAAGGCCTGAGGCCCAAGCCCCTGGAACCCAGGGTGAAGCATTTATGGCCTCGAACATAAGACCTCGACTGCAGGGCTGCGAGCTGAAGAACTGAGGTTCAAGCCCTTGTCACCCCAGGTGGAGGAAAAATCACCGGAAAGACAAGTCCTCGTTTGCAGAGCTGCAAGGCCAAGATGGGCCTTTTAAGTCTTTCTCCCCCAAGTCAATTTTGGGCTGGGGTCTCTTACATATATTTTGCTTCGAATGATTTCTTGGTGTGGATTGTCATGGAAAGAAAATCAGATCTTTTCTGATAGATGCTCCCAAAACTTCGAAGTATATTCCCTTTGAATGGACGTTGGAAGAATGCTGCCTGACTCTCAGGGATGCGGTCCTTGCGACAGGTTTTTGGTGAAGACATTAAGAATGGTCAGTGGATAATTGATAATCTTAGGGAGCAACTTGAGAGCAAAACATGTTTTCCACGTAAACTTTGACTGTCGCCAGAGCCTTCATGAATATCCGTCTTCTTTGTGCTTACGCTCTGAACCCGTGATATTTACCAGAATGTGGCCATAGGTACGTTCTGACTGCATGTGAAGTGTTTATTCAGCCTGAGCTATTGATTGTTGGAACATTCTATGGAATCTAAAACACAGATCATTCTGTGAAGTTTTATTGAATGCGTGGAATGTTTTCATTGGTTTTTTCCTAGGAACTTTGAGAAACTGGAGTGATTTCATCCTGTCAATCTTTACAAGATGTATACTTGGCGTGCTTAGAAAAAATGTATAAAAAGCCTGGGGGAAGAATCACCTTCGGGCAGTCCTGATAAGAGGCTGTTTCCAAGAGACTGGCTCTGCATCTTCTCTCCCACCCAGACCAACCCTCACGCAGGTGAAACCCTGGAGCAGCCGGATACCCTGAGAGAAGGAGCTGGTCTCCTCTCAGGGCAGACTCCGGCCCAGGTGTAGCCAATGGAGGTTTCCTTTGACGACAGTCCACAGGTGTTGTCACTTGCCAGACACTCAGCTTGCCGGGAGCTAGGAGGAGGCACTGAATTCTAACTGGAGCCCATTCTCTTCTGGAATCATGAACCTTGGTCCCCAGGGTGCCTCTTTGCATTGGATTGCTCTCTCCTCAGATTAGGTTCCACTTGGGAGCCATCCAGAGCAAGAGCCTCAGAGGAACATACCCTTTGGAAAACTAGAACCTGCCAGGATCCAGGGGTCTGTGTCAGGTACACAGCCGGGTCCGAGCATTGGGGTGGCATACCCAGTCACTTCCTGAACCAATGGACAGCTCTCAGTGTCTGGTATCCCAGAGGATAGCAGGCCCCTCTGTCCCTGGGGCTTGGTGCTTAGTCAGCTCGGGTCGTTGCAGGCATGGGGAGCCAGCTGGCCTGTCTCCCCAGGCGGAGAGAGGTGCCTTCATCCTGCAGACTCGAGGGCTCATGCATTTGAACTCTGGAGAACGCTCAAAGGGTCTCTGAAGTGATGATTGGACCCGGTCGGGTTCTAACCACTTGAGCTTCAGCCAAGAGCCCCAAACAGCCAGAGCTGAATCACTGCTGCCCCTGCCCTCGAAGGGGAAAGGGCCAGAAACAGACCCAAAGCCAGGACTTTCCCTCTCTTTCTGAAGGAAGAACGCAGGCCACTTGGTCACAGGACCCCCGTGTAGCCTGTTAAGGGCTCCCTTCAAAAATCCCACAGGTGTTGCTTACACCTGAGGGGGCCAGCTTGCTAGGAGATGGCACTAGTCACTTCGTTTTCCATGTCATGTCTTTCGGATTCCTAGTGAAGCATTCTGGCCCTGGGCGAATCTACTTTCAGCCTACTTTCAAACGAGTTCCTCTCTGGGGTCCAGCCCATAGAGACTCTGAGAAGAAGATCCTCGGTGTTCCGCTGGGACCAACATCGGGACTGTGTGACAGGTTCGGTGACAGGCACCCCGGGAAGTTGTTGTCAACCCCATGCAGGCATTCAGAAGCCTGGGGCATTGGAAGGGCCCAGCTTAGACTATGGCACTTAGCCTGGGCCCGACGGCTGGCAAGGGAGCTGACCTCCTTTCTCGGCTGAGGGGACATGCAATGATACATCCCCTTTCTGGATTGTTCCCATTCCCATTGGAAGGATTGTAGCTTGGCCGTCCTTAGGGCCACTGCCTTCCCATGTCTCGAGGTCTAAGTCTGTCCCCGTTTAGACTTAGGAAGCATGGAGCTGTCACTCACTATACCCGTGCCCAAGGATAGATTTTCCCACAGGCGTGTCCATGTGGCATGTGGCGGGCCCCAAGCAAGGCAGCCCAGCCTCTGCCATTGGCAGGACTTGCGCTTGCTCACGCTTGGATTGACCCTGCATGTGTGGCCACGAGGTGCCAGCGGGACCACAGGCATTGGGGCTGGGTTCAGCTGACCACCACGAGGAGGTTTCTGGGTCAGGCGCCTAGGCGCGAACAGTCCTGCGCATCAAGGCAGTGCCTCGGCAAACTCAGTGCCTCAGCAAATCCGTTCCGTGGTCTCGGTATGGCCAGCATGCCTTTGGCCCCTGCAGTGTTGTCCTCCTTCAGCATACTCGACTGTAGCAACGGTGACGGTGCAGGCTGGCAGGACTAGGTCCACAACAGCCCCGAGCACAGTGGCAGAAGGCACGGACTGGCAGAGAGGGTGGAACCCATTGGGGCAGCACCTGGTGTTGGCCTCCTCAGCAGTTCACTCCTCTCGGCCCAGGATTGGACGACGCAAGTGCCCTCACCCGTGTGCCCTCACGTGGAATGGAAATGGGTGGTGAGATGTGTCAGAGAATGCCAGGAATCACCTAGAGGAAGGATGGACTGAGTCAACATGCTGGCCAGTGTGCAATAGGTCTGCAAGAAATGCAGAGGGAACTACTAGAGCAGGGTCACCTTGTCCCTTCACATACCCTTCAGGTTGCACTGGTTTCCAAGAAAGAGATCTTGCCCTGAGCATCATTCACATACTGGAATATCTTCCCAACTGACTGTTATTCTTGTCTTTCAAGGGGCTCGAAACGAGAGAAACTCTGAGTATCTTCCATGGCCAAACGAAAACAACACAGGCCTGCTGGGGCCAGAAACCTGAGTTCTGGGGGACTCCTGCAGAGATGAACAAGCTTACAGGGAAAACTATCCTGCTGAAGAGCCAGGGGCTCTTTGCCCAACATATGCCACACTCACAACGAATGCAGCAGGATCCCCAGGGAAGAGCCCAGGCTACGACTGTACGATAAACACGCGGAGTGGACTCCAGGGAGGGCTCAGAGTGACAATGGAGCAAAGGGGGGGGGAAGGGGTGGACAGAGGTCCAGAGTTCTGAATCAGGGATACGAATGACATAACGCAGAGAGTGACAAGACCCCGCATGGCCTTGCCCAGCTCACACACTGCCTCGGGAACGAGAAACACCCATGGGCTTGGCAAACAGGGCCAACTCAAAGTTCCACCTGAAAGCCTTGTCACCTTGAGTCGGGTCCCCATCCCTTGTGTAACTTCTCTCATCTCTGAGAGGCCTGAGACACTGTCAACACAGCCATCAAATGGCAGGTGTCAGGTGGACTGCACTAGGTATGTCAAAGAACACACTGTACTGTCCATCCCTCGGTTTGGACAGGGTCATGTGTGCTGCAAACGTGTGTCCATCTTTCTTCTGCTCCCACTTGCCAGAGAACAACATTTGGGAGGTCAAGGGTAAGGGACAGGGAGACTCAAAAAAGCAGCGTGCCTTACAAATTCACGCTGAAAAAGATAAGAAATGGCCTCCCGAGCGTAGAATCCAATATTCTGGCCCTGCCTTCTAGACAGTGGATGTATATTGGGGCTCCTACACTCCCATTTCCAGGCTAAACCACATAAGTAGACTTCAAGGAGTTCTACAAAAATGATCACCAATGAAAATGCCTGAGCTCTTTGGGTTGTAGTCAAACAACGAACCAAGATGTCCGATGCCATCTATCAAACTTGCTTGGCCTTAGATTCCATGCTGGCTTCTGAGAGAAGTGTTTGTGGAAAATTTAACCTGAACACCTGCTGCCTAGGGAGAGATGATGAGGAAAACCTCACAGACGGGATCACAGATCAAAAAGAAAAGGGGGCTCATGTCCCAGTCCAGACCGGAAACAGGTGGAACACCGGAGACTTCTTTGGTGGACGGTTTTCAACTCTTGGAGGATTCAAAAGCCTCATGGGAATTCGATTCCTACATTTCAGAGGGTGCTTAATGTGAGCCTGCTGTGCTACCCTGCCTGTATGGTCTGCCTCCAGTCTCATTGTGAACAGAGTTTACAGAGAGAGATAGAAAAGAGGAAAAAAAGACGGCCACTCATGTAAAGTAGTGATAAAAAGTACCGACCTCTATGTGAGATGGTGCTCTTTGAGGCTAGACAGGGGACCTGAGCGTGAAAGGGGCGAATGTGGTAGGGTCCGCTCCCTAAAGGCAGGGGAAAAAAAACCCTCAAGGCAACCTGGCTTCACGTATATGGGACAGCATCCCTCAGGACCTTGTAACGTGAGACCGCTTATTGAGACTGCATGTTCGTATGTTACTCTCTATGTGAGACAAAGAAGTCAAAGCTACAGAGAAGACTACACTACGTGGGGTTCGGGGCTCAGTTCCTTGCGTAGGAGCGAACTGAGCAGTGCCGGCAGGAATACATTTGCTTTCTGGAAAGAAAAGCCTCCGTGTCAGCTCCCTGTTTGCTGGGGCGGCTGAGACATTCTTGTGCCTGCTGTTTCCTTTCATCCCAACCCCTCAGGTGTTTCCTTCTTACTCTCAGGAAACCAGGCTTGCCTAGGTACTGCAGCTCAAGTCAGCAGTCCCGGTATGACTCCCTTTTACCTGAAGCTGAATACCTTCTGGGCCTCAGTGTGTTGCTTCTGGTTTATTCTTGTTATGAATGAGAAGAATTCTTAATTTTAGGAAAGCCACGTGAAGAATACCTGCTTATAACCTTGGGTTTGGGGAAGGCAAGGTCAGCTGGCAAGTTCACAAGGGGACTTTCACATGCTAAGGAGTCCCAGACTGCTGCCTGGCTAGCTATTGTCAAGCTAGAGTTGATTTGCCCCCAGGCATAGCATTTAAAAAAGGGCAATTAGTCGTTGCTGGAGAAACATTTTCCTCTGCCAGCCTCAAGTATTTTCAAGGGGCTGTAGTTCACAAGAACTTATGTTTTGTTAGCTTGAAATGTTTATTTAGTTTTGGAGAGTGGGGAGACAGGGAGATAGACAGAGAAAAGGAGTGTGTGGGAATCAAGAGAGAGAGATGAGAGAGAGAGAGAGAGAGAGAGAGAGAGAGAGAGCCATAGTTAGAGCCAGAGCCAGAGCAAGACAGAAGGAATAAGCACCAGACGAGGGGCAGAGAGTGAGGGAGACCCAGAATGTGAAGCAGGCTCTGAGGCTGCGCTCTCAGCACAGAGCCTCTCTGCTCTCTGGGGCAACACAGTTCTCTGTGGGGAACACAGGCACTGTCACATCCTGACCTGAGTTCAAATTGGAGGCTTCAGGGACTCAGACACCCCAGGAAATGCTCTTTTCTCTGCCATTTCCTTCTTGCCTTTGTTCCTCACATCGCTAGGGAGGCAGCTGATCTGTGGGCTCCAGAGACTGAGCCTATAGGGTTCTGGAGATGAGGCCCCTGGGTTTTCCGTGTAATTTCCTAAGATATTGTCAATTGATGGAGGCTCCATCAGTTTCAGCATTTGTCTTCTGTCCTCTCCTTGGCGCTTGGGCAGCCACTGTAACGGTGGAGACCCCAAATACCCAAGAACAAAAAGTTCCAG